>JAXIVJ010001638.1:0-17500 GCA_036785665.1 Chirona hameri | reverse complement strand
TGTTGCATGTTGCAAGAAATAGCAGAACCTTGTTGCAGAAGCGAAAACCCGTTACACACATGCATACATACATCCAGACATACTGTCTGGATGTATGTATGCATGTGTGTGTAACGGGTTTTCGCTTCTGAAATAAGGTTCTGCTATTTCTTGCAACATGCAACATTTTTCCGATTTTTTTAAAACTTTTTTTCTGGTTAATTTTGGGCCGCTGAATGGAATGACATAAATGTTGAGGCTCTCTGGCTTAATCTGCAACAATTATAACTGCTTGCAACAATTATCAACAATTTGCAACATTATTAAACTTTTGCTCACGGGGTTTTCTTGAGATCAGGAGTCGAAATATGGCATTTTCAGTATGTTATATCCCCGTGTTTTCGAGATAATACTAAATTTTGTGGTTGCAAATGACATACATACATACAGACAGACATACATACCTATGACATAGGAACGTGCAGACGCACACCCAGGGACAACCATAAACGTAAAGTCGGGGAACAAAGGATGCAGCGCACTAATGAGGCATGACGATCGCGGCATGGCCAAAACTGACCACGGGGACTAATGGGGAAGATTGTGAGGAGGCCTAGACAGTACGTAGCCGCGCCCCTGTGCGCAATATGCCTGTCGACGTGGTCAATGCACGTATGAGGGGGAAAAGGGGGTGGAGGTGAGGGATATTCAAGTAAGACTAGATCGTTTTGACGTGGAGACGGACAAGTTGTCAGATGTGTGGATGGACGGGGTTCAGGAATCCGTGTGTTATAGCGAGGCTCAGGCGCAGTAAGTCGCGGAAATTCCCTGGTTGAACCGGATGCTCTTGGGGGTCCAGAACGCCCCAGTGGGACGGGCTGGGACGCCCTAGCGAGATAACGGTGGAACTGAGGGTTAGGCCCTTCGTGATGACAGGGATAATAAGCCGGCGGGACCGTACCTTATTCGCTTGACACACGAGTTCGGACGAAATTTTAGGGTTTGTATATAGGATATGCCTCTTTGTCTTCACTCGCCCCCTTCCGTGCTTTGTCTCCACTGGACCAGCAAAATCCACACCGCAGTGGGAAAATGCTCTGTACGTTGGTTTCAGCTGCTCTTTCTCTTCGGGGCCATTATTTGTGTTTCAGTCTTCTCTCGTCTGCGTTTGCATTCTGGACACGCACGAATGCATCTTTTGATTTCTTCTCTGCCGCTGACAAGCCAAAATCTCTGTCTCAGCTCGGCAAGCTTGTGTTCTATCCCCATCTCATGGTCGAAATACTCGTGGATATGTCGCACGATGAGTGCAGACACCGCATGCCTCTTCGGGAGAACGTAAGGATGTCGTGTATTTTACGGGAGATCTGCATGGCCTATTCTCCCTCCTACTCGAATAAGACCATCCTCGTCCAAGAAGGGATTCAGTTTCTGTAGGCGACTTTCTTTTCCACTTCTCTTCCTGAAATGTGTTCGCGTGGCTTCTTTGTTTTGGCAGATTTGGAGCCCACGCTGTTCATTTACGAATGTATCCGTCTTCGCCAAGCGTACCCAAAACTTCTCAGCTGTGGCCACTTCTTCAATAGTAAGTTCAGCCGCGCTGGGAGGACAGTTGCTTCGTTCCCCATGCTTCTTGGTTCTCCTTGCATCGATCTTTTCTTTCGGACTTGCTCTGATCTTTTCTTCTCTTCACCCGTTCTCTCATCTTTTGTATGCATCTTTGGATCCATGCCGTAACTCAGACCAGTCTTGTCCAGCTGGAATACCTCTCTGGTTGCAGCCGAATGGGGGAGTTTGGTTGTGAGTTGCTTGAGGCGAGAGTTTTTAGCTGCTGATGTTCAGAACGGAACTCAGAACGATCGAAATCCATTCTCGCGAGGGCTGGCTGGGGCGGCCAGTCTTCTGTGATGAGGAAGGACGGGTCTTCCCACCACACGAGGTCGGACATCAGCACGTCGGCTGAGTAACCTCTGGAGGCCAGATCAGCAGGGTTGGATGAACCAGGGACGTGTCGCCACTGACACGTTTTCGTCTGGTTCCGGATTTCGGCAACGCGGTTCGCCACGAAGGTTTGAAACTTCCTTGTTTGGTTGCTTATCCAGCATAGGACATCCGTTGAGTCGGTCCAAAAGATGACGCTCTTCAGTGGTACATCCAACGCTTTGAAAACTTTTTTCGCCAGTCGCAGGCCCAAAACTGTTCCAATCAGCTCAAGCCGTGGAATAGTTTGAGTTTTCTTCCGCGGGGCCACTCTGGCTTTTGCCATGACGAATCTGGAAATCACTCGATTCCTCATCGTTGTCATCATGTACATCACAGCTCCATAGGCCTTCTCTGAAGCATCTGTAAAGACGTGAAGCTGACTCTTTTCCACTGGCGCACCAGGGTCGAAACCATGCAGGCATCTTGGCATGCTCGCAAGCTTCAGTTGCATGAGGTTTTTACACCAGGCCATCCATTGATGCCGCAGCGTTCCTGGAAGCTCCTCATCTCACGTCAACTTCAGATCCCATGTTGACTGACAAAGGATCTTTGCCATTATGACAAATGGCACCAAGAATCCGAGCGGGTCAAAGACCGAGGCCAGCTTCTTCAAGCAGGATCGTTTGGAGCAAATCTGGCTCGGTTGCGCATCGTCCGTTACACTGACTGAGAACATGTCTGACTCGGCATTCCATACGACACCCAGAGTCTTGACGCTAGGTAGTTCATCTGGTTAGAGTTGTATGTGGACGTCGGGAGCTCTCTGGTCCTCTGGAATAGCTTTGAGTACGGACTTGCTGTTTGTCAGCCATTTTCTCATTGTCATTCCGGTGCCTTGCATGAGTCCGCAGAGCTGGCGCTGCGCTTCCAAAGCCGTGTCCTCATCAGTAAATGACGCCAGTGCATCATCCATATAGACGTTGCTTAGGATCGCTTGGGAGGCGATCGGGTACTGCTCTTCATTTTTCTTCGCGTGTTCTCTCATGACGTATTGAGTGCAGAACGGGGCCGCCGCGTTTCCGAACAGCCAGCGTTGTGCTTCGAAGATGTCGGGGTGCCGGTTGACGTCGAAGTTTCTCCACAAGACGCGGTGGTACTTGTGTGGGTTTGTATTCGCCGACGCTCCCGCGTCACGGGAGCGTCAACCGGGCAGCGCGCGCCACGGCTGCGCCCCGCGGCCCCGCGACCTCGCCCGACCCGGCTGACCCGGGTCAGTGCCGCGCAGACTGGGCTCGCGCGAGGTGGGGTGCGTACCGTGTCTACCAACAATATACATGCGAGCAAGGATCTGATCTGTGAGGTGGACGGAACCCAAACATGGCGCAGCCGGCAGGATCGAAGCTACCGGCGGAGGAAGTTGCAGCGCTGGTGGAAGACAACGCTTCTCTTCGAGCGCGGCTGGAGCTGCTACAGCAACAGACCGCCGCCACCGCCCCGCCCGCTCCGCAGCCCGGCGCGCTCGCCGCGTGGCCCAACGCGCAAGGACAGCTGACCGCGCCGTGCGCGGGCCGACCCTCGCCTCCGGGCAGGCTAGAGGTCGGGGTGGACCGCGGCGCGGACGCGTGGCTGGCCTGGGAGCAGCGATGGGATGATTACGTTTTGCTAACGGATCTTCGCGCCGCCAGCCAGCCCGTCCAAATGGCGAAGCTTCGATCGTGTCTGGGCGATGATACGCTTCGGATCGTGCGGAACTTGGACATTCCGGAGCGCGAACAGACGATCGAGACAGTGTTAGAGAAGTTACGTGTTTACTTTTTGGGACAAGTGAACGAGGTGGTGGAGAGGCGCAACTTGCGTCATCAGCTCGAGGGCGAAACGTTCGAGGACTTTTTTTGTGGCGTTACGTGAGCTGTCAGCCACGTGTAACTTTTGTGAGCAGTGCCGTGATAGCCTCACCCGTGACCGACTCGTAGTGGGACTCCGTGACCCGGGTGTGATGAAAAAACTCTGTGCTACCCCGCACCTGACTCTCGCCACCGCCGTCGAGGTCTGCCGCGCGGAGGAGGCCGCGGACCGTGACATCACCGCCATCGTTGGCGGGGACGGCGCGGCCGCCGCCTGCCGGGTGGCCGGAGCCGCCCGGCGCCCGCGCCGCGGGCCGCCTCCGCCGCCGCGGCCGGTGCCCAGTGAGGAAGCTGTGTGTCGTAGCTGTGGCCTGGTGCATCGGACGCCCTCGGTGTGCCCCGCCCGCGGGAAGCAGTGCTCCCGTTGCGGAAAAATCGGACACTTCCGTGCCGTGTGTCGAAGCCAGATCGACACCAACCAGAGGCCGAGGACGACCCACCACGCTGTGACGTCGGCTGTCATCGCCTCGACGTCCAGTGACGGTGCTTCGAGGATTCAGCTGACGGTCACCGCCATGACGCTGCCGCCGGCTGTTGGCGTGTCGGCGCTCCCCGACAGCGGCGCCGACATCACAGTCGCCGGGGCAGACTTCCTGGACGCCATCGGCGGCCACATCAACAACCTCCTGGACTCGACGGAGAGGCCCAGAGCTGCAGACGGACGACTCATCCGCACGCTTGGCATGCTGCCAGCCGAGCTGAAGTTTGGTGACGTCACAACTTGTGACGACATCCACTTCCTGAAGGGAGTGACGGGACTTCTCCTGTCGTGGAGGGTAGCCCGCGCCCTCCGGATACTCGCCTCCAACTACCCTGCGCAGATTGCTGCAACCAGCGTGGAAGAATCTACCAATCGTCGCGCGGAGAGACAAGTTCCCGTGCGGGCAGCAGCGGACGCGCCAGCAGCGTTACCGGCTACGGGGGCGCCCGCAGCGCCACCTGCAGTGACGACCGCAGCGTCACCTGCGGAGAGATGCACAGCGCGACCGGCGAGATCACCCGCAGCGCCACCTGCAGTGACGACCGCAGCGTCACCTGCAGAGACACGCGCGGTGTCCGCGCTGGCGCCGCCGCGCGCAACACCCGCGGTGGCCCCGCCAGGAGCGCGACACACAGCGATGGCAGCGGCAGCGACGCTTCCAGCGACAGCGTCAGCAGCGCCCGCGTCGGCAGCAACGCGGCCAGCGACCATGGCTGCGATGACGTGGCCTGTGTCAGCTGCCCCAGCCGGTTCACCAGCAGCGACTTCAGCTGCGACTTCGACAAACGGGACGACTACTTCAACCGATGCCGCATCACCAGAATCTGCCTCAGAAACGATTTTCTCCGAGTTCGCCGACGTTTTCGACGGCGTCATCAAGGTGATGCCTGGTGAAGAGTTCGATATTCGTCTCCGACCGGACGCCACTCCGTTCGCCGTCTCAGCACCCCGCCGAGTGCCTTTCGCACTGCGGGAGCCTCTTCTGAAGGAGCTTCAGAAGCTGGAGATGGACGACATCATCACACCTGTCACCGAGCCTACTCTGTGGTGTGCACCGATCGTCGTCTGCGAGAAGAAGAACGGAGCTGGTGTGCGTCTCTGCGTAGACCTCTCACGGCTGAACGACTCCGTCCAACGGGAATTCTACTAGTCCTCCACACCGCTCGAGTGCGTGACCTGCATCGTGTCGGAGGAAGCACGGTTCTTCGCCGTATTCGATGCTCTGAAGGGCTATCACCAGTGCCCTCTCGAGCCGCAGAGTCAGCCGCTCACGACATTCATCACGCCGTCCGGACGCTACATGTACAAGCGCGCTCCTTACGGCGTCTCATCCATAAGCGAGCACTACAACCGACGCATGGACAAGTGTCTCCAAGGCCTTCCCGGCATGAAGCGCCTGGTGGATGACGTCATCCTCTACGGTCGGACCTGTGAAGAGTTCATGCAACGTGTGCGTCTCTTCCTGCAGCGCTGTCGCCAGCACGGCGTCTCCCTGAACCGTGCTAAGGTGCAGTTCATGCAGCCGTCGGTGACGTTCGCCGGGTTCGTCGTCTCGCAGAACGGCTATCGACCCGTCCCAGCTCTCACCGACGCCATCAGAAACTTCCCTGCTCCAGTGGAGATCAGTAGTCTCCGCAGCTTCTTCGGTCTGGTGAATCAGATCGCGCCGTTCTCCGACAGCGTCGCCCGCCACATGCAGCCTCTGAGGGCGCTGCTCAGCGCCAAACGAGACTTCTGCTGGAGCGACACTCACCAGGAGGCGTTCCTGAAGGCGAGGGAGCTCCTGTCGTCGCCGACGACTCTCGCCTTCTACGACCCGAGCCTGCCGACCCGTCTCTCGACCGACGCGAGTCGCCTCAACGGCTTCGGGTTTCTGTTGGAGCAGAAGCAGGACGACGACACCTGGAGGGTGGTGCAGGCCGGCTCACGCTTTGTCACTGACACTGAGTCCCGGTATGCAGCCATCGAGCTGGAGCTCGCCGCAGTCGTGTGGGCGTTCTCCAAGGGGCGACTGTTCCTGGCTGGAATACAGCACTTCGATCTCTACGTGGACCACAGGCCCTTGGTGCCTATCATCAACTCGAAGATGCTGGACGAGATCGAAAATCCCCGACTTCAACGCCTCAAGCTGAAACTGGCAGAGCTCGGTCCGTTCACGGCCCACTGGGTGAAAGGCTCTTTGCATCTCGCCGCTGACGCCCTCTCCAGGAGTCCGGTCGCCGTCGCGACGGAGGGAGATGAGGTGGACAAGCTGTATCCAGAGGAAGACTTTACTTCTACTGCAGCGCATATCGGGGCCATCGCCAACGACGACCTTCGCGTCGATGAAGTACGAGCAGCTGCTGAGCAGGACGCCACCTACCAACTGCTACATGAGACTGTCCTCTCCGGCTTCCCCAGCCGTAAGGCTGACCTCCCAGTGGAGCTGAGACCGTACTGGCCCGTCCATGAGCAGCTCACCGTGGATGACGGCCTCGTGGTCTACGGCCGCCGACTCGTCATCTCCGCCACACTTCGGAGACAGATTCTCCAGCAGCTTCACGGCAGTCATCTCGACAAAGAGAAGACTAAGCAGCGTGCTAGACTGATCGTCTTCTGGCTGGGCATCGATAACGACATCGAGAACGTCGTCCGTCGGTGTCGGCCGTGTCAGAGGGACCTACCGTCACTGCCGCGAAAGACGCTGGTTCATCGACCCGCGCCGACCCGACCGTTCGAAGAAGTATCGATGGACTTCGGCGACTACGGGGGGCACAAGTTCCTGGTCACGGTCGACCACTGCTCCGGATGGCAGTTTGTCCAGGACCTGGGACTGCATGCCCTCACGCACCAGCTGATAGACGCCACGCGGACCATCTTCTGTCACACCGGCGCCTTCAATACACTGTGGACGGATGGAGGACCGCAGTTCCGGGCCAAAGCCTTCCAGACGTTCCTGAGGCAGTGGGGCGTCACACATCGAGTGTCATCGCCCGAATACCCTCAGTCCAACGGCAGAGCCGAGGCCGCCGTGAAGGCAACGAAAAAGCTCATCAGACGGTGCTGGGACCCGGAGATGAGGCAGCTAAGCAGCGACCTCTGGACTCAGGGAATCCTGCAGCATCGGAACACGCCGGGACCCGACGGACGCAGCCCAGCTGAGATCCTGTACGGACATCCCGTGCGTGACATGCTGCCAGCGCACCGGCGGAACTTCTCCGCCGAGTGGCAGCACGCGGCTGACCAAGCAGAAGCCGCTGCCGCCCATCGACAAGAGCACGTCGAGCGGCGATACAACTCCCGCGCAGTTGATCTGCCGGCGCTGAAGGTCGACAGCCGGGTAGCGGTCCAGAATCCTGACACGAAGCGCTGGGACCGCTACGGCGTGATCGTCGAAGTCGGAAAACATCGGCGATAGTTCGTCAAACTCCAGAGTGGCCGGGTGCTGAGTCGCAACCGCCGGCACATCCGCCGCCGTTACGGACACGCCTCCCTCGACGGTCTGCAGACTGGTGCCGCTCCCGACCCGACGTCTACCGCGGCGCATCACGGGGCGCCGGCAGCCGCGGCGCCACATGCGGCGCCCGCAGCCGCGACATCTGCCGCGACTTCGCTGCTGCCGCCGCTGCCACAGGTGGCGCCATCTGCGACGGCCTCAGCGACGCCTAATGATCGCGCCGACATCACGAGCTCGCGCCCGATGCCTCGCCGATCGAGACGTGCAAGAAGACGCCCAGAGCGTCTGATCGAGATGATGTAACGTTTTGACCGTACCTCGCATGTATCGGGGGGCATGTGTGGGTTTGTATTCGCCGACGCTCCCGCGTCACGGGAGCGTCAACCGGGCAGCGCGCGCCACGGCCGCGCCCCGCGGCCCCGCGACCTCGCCCGACCCGGCTGACCCGGGTCAGTGCCGCGCGGACTGGGCTCGCGCGAGGTGGGGTGCGTACCGTGTCTACCAACAATATACCTGCGAGCAAGGATCTGATCTGTGAGGTGGACGGAACCCAAACAGTACTGACGATCTTCCGGTGCGATCTCCACTTGCAGGAACATCTCAGCTACGTCTCCTACAAGAGCTATAGGATGTTGTCTGAAACGTAACAGGATCTCTGTGAGGTTCGTATACAGAGAGGGTCCTGGGTATATCTTTGAGTTCAGACTCTTCCCCATGCTTGTTGCAGCCGCATCATAGACTATACGGAGTTTCGTGGTTAATTTATATTCTCTCACCACTGGAAAGTGAGGCAGAAACCAGCCACCGCCGCCGTCCATCATCCACTCTTCGTGGCTACATTTCTTCATGTGACCCTTTTTCTCATAGTCTTCGAGCATTTCGTTGTATCGTTCGGGAAGGTTACCTCCCTTTTTATTCAGTGAGTTTTCTGTTTTCTGGAGCCGTGAGACAGCTGTCTCATAGTTGCAGTGCAAGTTTGGGGTTCTTCTTTCCATTGTACTCCGATCTGGTAGCGCCCATCAGCAAATCGCAGGCTGGATGCTGCCTTTTCTTCTGCCATCCTGTCTTCGTGAGATGTTGGCGTGCCATCTTCGTTATTGACACCCACCCAGTCCAGTTATGATATCTTATCAAGTGCCTGAACTATGTCATCGTTCTCCAAATGGGCCACCTTCGTCCGCAGCGTGCGAGCGAAGTTAGAGACGTTGTTGCCGTTTTCCTCCGCCTGTCTCATCGGTCCGAACGCCACCCAGCCGAGAGGCGTCTTCAGAGCGGCTGGTTCGCCATCTTTTTTGCCTCTCCTCGTTTCTTCTGGAACGAAGGGGCTTAAAGTTTGCGAGCTGACTCCTATCAGCATGTCCTGTCTTTTTGACACCTCTGGGAAGCTTATGCCACTCAGGTGAGGCCATCTTGTTTTCAGAGCCGCCCATTCAATCACTTCAGAAGTGGTCGACAAATCTTTCGTCACGAGCGCCAATATCTCTGCTCTGAACCGGCCATCAGTCCCTTCGATAGACACATTCGTCTTCTTCATGTTCACAGCTTCTTGGCCGCGAACCATCGTCACATTGAGCACACAGTCTACACCAGCTGCACCAAGTTCAGAGGCAGCTGATTCGCTCACGTATCATGCATCAGAGTATGGGTCAAGCGGCGCATTCACCACCAGGCTGTGTTTCCCTGCCTTCAGCACCACTGGCACCGTCTGGAAAACCACCGATTGCGCCGGGGATGATGTTGCGAGAACCTGATTCCTGTGAGTGGCTTCTCCTACGAACATGGCTCCTCCCTCTTCTGCATGTTAAAAGGTGTATCGATGCGATGCGTGCAGCAAAGAGTGATGGCTTCTTCTGCAGCTGCCGACTCCACAGACCACAGACGTGGTGCAGTCACGTGACACGTGCCGTCCTCTTAAACATTGATAACAGAGGCCGTTTTATCTGCAGATAGCCAGCCTCTGAGGCACGTTCATGGCTTGGAACGTCTGGCACCTCTCGTGATTATGTTGGCCACCACAAACAGCGCACAGCATCTCTGTTCCTCTAGTCTGGTATGTCTCTGTTCGTCTTTGTGGAGCACTCTCTCTTGACAGACGTCTTCCTCTCGGCTCAGATGCTTTCAGGGTCTTCACTTCATTTGACAAAAATTATCTCACGTCTTCTAGACCCATTGTTCTTCGTCCCAAGCACCGGATAAGGTTTTCCTTTGCTTTTCCTGGCAGCTTCTCCATCACAACTAGACACAACATCCTTGCATATTCATTGGCTTGGACTTGTAGTGCCTCTAATTCTCGAACGTGAGCCTCCAACTCGGTGCGGAATTCTTCCAGATCGTTGCATGTGCAGCCACTCCACTTCATGTCTACGAGCGCTAGCATATGGGCATCGATGATAACAACCGTGTTTCCGTATTTTTCCACCAAAATATCTACTGCTTCCTGATAGTTGTCTGCTGCTACTCTGAACCCGGTTATGGCCTTCAGCTGGGTTCAGTTGGGTTCTCAAATACTGAAATTTATCTGCGTCGGTAATGTCGTATCTATCATGAACGGCAGATTTAAAAAGGTCACAAAATGTATGGAATTCCATGACATCACCAGAGAACGTTGGCAGCTCCAGTCTTGGCAAGTTGCTTAGTTGCTGAGGTTGAGTACCTTTGTCAGTGTCAGCGTTCGTAGGCGGCTGTGTATTTCCACCAGACCTAGTGTCGCACGCCTTCCTAACTTGCTGTAGCACAAAACTATACCTTGCCATACATTCACCGGCGTCTTGATTCTCCTCCAGTAGGTCATCTTCTTCCGCTAACCCTTCGATATTATCGTCCAAAGTTTTATTTTTTATCTCTGTTGCTCTCAACTGGTTGCCTTGACAAGTAGAGTGTCTATATCCACTGTCGCCTCACTTAAAAGTACATCGATATCGTCAATGATCCTCTGGCAATATGCTCGGTGCCCTTGGCGAACTCTCTTCTTGCGTCGAAAAGTATCGGCGTTAATAGCGAGCTGTTAGTTTTTACGTTAATCTCGATTAATCTTAACTCGATAGTAACGTTAAATTAACCTCGCATCCGGGTCACTGGTACCAAATGGTTCTAATGAAAGGCTAGTCTCACGTTGCTATTTTATTCTTACTTTAAAATATCTTAATGCAATCAATATGACAATATGTCAATCATAACTTCACAGTCAAATTCTTAGCTCTATATTCCTCGTTTGTTCGATTCACGTATTTGATCCACAACACATTCATCTTCCCCAACTTTCCAACTCCATCTCCTCATTTCTACGCTGAACTCCTTTTTCTCGCGTAGGACGGTTCGGGCTATAAATCAAGCAGTACCGCCCAAATCCTCGTGAACACGCAGTTTCGGCACTCTTATGGCGTGCTTATGGCTCCCATAGATACTTGATAAGACACAATGATTTAACAATTTCCTATGTGTATACTTACCTCGTAAAAAATCCCATTGCAGAGTCCGCCGTTGTAGCCTTATTATAGCCGAGCGCTCGCGTCTTATTGCGTATTCCCGAGGCGTCTTCTGATACTGCTACAGCAGCCTACTAAAGACCGAAGTCTTACTGCCGGAGCTACCTGGCTCACTGCGGAATAAATCCCGTATAACTGCAGTCACCCGACAAATTAGATGGATATAATGTTTCCCGTCACCTTGCCAGTGATGCATGCGGGCTGCCATGGGGCTTACTATCCTCCGAGGTCGTGATCCTACGGAGCCTTCGCTCCCAGGGCTCACGAGGGGCATACCCTAAATCCGAGGTCGTGATCCTAAGGAGCCTTCGCTCCCAGGCTTCACGAGGGACTTATCCTAGAATCCTCCGAGGTCGTGATCCTACGGAGCCTTCGCTCCCAGGCTTCACGAGGGACATGCCTAAAACCCTCCGAGGTCGTAATCCTACGGAGCCTTCGCTCCGTAGGATCTATCTCTATATATAGGATATGATCCCAGGCTTCACGAGGGACATACCTAAAATCCTCCGAGGTCGTGATCCTAGGGAGCATTCCCCCCAGGCTTCACGAGAGGCATAACCTAAATTCTCCGAGGTCGTGATCCTGCGAAGCACTCCGCGACTAGCGACTTACGAGTTTCAGCTCGCAGGACGTCACGAGGGACAAATCTTAAAATCCTCCGAGGTCGTGATCCTACGGAGCCTTCGCTCCCAGGCTTCACGAGGGACATACCTAAAATCCTCCGAGGTCGTGATCTTATGGAGCCTTCGCTCCCAGGCTTCACGAGGGTCATAACCTAAATCCTCCAGGTCGTGATCCTGCGAGGCACTTCACGAGGGACATACCTAAAATCCTCCGAGGTCGTGATCCTACGGAACATACGCTCCCAGGCTTCACGAGGGGCATGACCTAAATCCTCCGAGGTCGTGATCTTGCGAAGCACTCCGCGACTAGCGAACTTACGAGTTTCACCTCTCAGGACGTCACGAGGGACCAATCTTAAAATCCTCCGAGGTCGTGATCCTACGGAGCCTTCGCTCCCAGGCTTCACGAGGGACATACCTAAAATCCTCCGAGGTCGTGATCCTATGAAGCCTTCGCTCCCAGGCTTCAACTTTCAGTACCTATCTGGGCATCATTTTTAAACCTTTTGAGGATTTTTTTTGTTAAAAAAATCGTCAGAATTTGTTTGAGATATAGTGAATTTAGTGACGTCACTAAACACGATTTTGACACCAAAATCGGCTAAACTTTGCCAGGCCGTACAAATGCCGCATTTGAAGCAAAGTGCAATCGAAAAACGCTTTTGGTTTTTGACCCCAAAAATTTATTTTTTTTTTTGTTGAAAAAATGCTCACAAAATCACATTTTTCAAAGATATTGAAAAAACCGGAACATATGTCAGATAACGACATATGGGCAACTACCATACCAAATTTCAAAATTATATCATCTTTTTTGACTGTCATGGCATATAAAGTATGGGTACATCATGACGTCATATTTTGAAATTGCGTTTTTTAGTTTTTATTGACCGGATACAGACAAATAAATACCAGGACTGTTTTTTTAAAGACAAAACTGATATAGAAAAATGCGTTTTTTATTTCGATTTATCAATTTTAAATTTTGACCTTCAGTGACCTGAACTTGACCTGAACTTGACACTAACTTCACGTAAATGAAGTCAGGTGGTAAAATGACTACCACTATCGAATTATACTAGTAAAAACATCCATATAACATGTGGTGCATGACTTTCGTAGATATTTTGTGTGTTGTGACCTTTTGTGACCTAACCTTGACCTTGATATTTTCCAACAATCTCACTTTAGCTCATGTGGGATATGTAGCATACATTTGACAGAACTTTGGGTGATTATAGGCGCAATCGAAGGCCATGGATGGCAAGTATTATCCATAAACTCAAATACCTCGATTTTCACGTTTGACTTGACTGTGACCTTACATGTGACCTTAATTTGATTTTTTTAAGTTTGCGTTAGGCTTTTCTCATTGAGTGCTTTCGAATGCCGCCTTGTGCGTCCTGCTGCGATCATTGGTTCTGCAGATACCAGGGGGGGGGGGGCTAAGAAAGCCCCCCCCCCCCCCCCCCCAGTGAGTCGTGTTACAGAATATACCCCAGTGACTGTCGGGTTAACGGATTTGTTGAGGGCCTCATAAACTCCCCCAAAATGAGGCACCGCGGGAAGGTTGAAGTGCCAACGGATCCCCCTCGCGACTCCTTGCTTCTGCATTCTGCTTCTGTCCAAATCATCTGCTGTTTTCTTAAACTCAGATTCATTCACGAGCGATTCTTGCGATAAATCTGTCCAATGCGCACAACAATGAGTCAGTCTCTAAGCCGTACGCCATTTCGAGATGCACAGCTCTACTTTGGAAGCAGGTAAAGATTAAGGTCACATGTCAGGTCACGGTCAAGTCAAACGTGAAAATCGAGGTATTTGAGTTTATGGACAATACTTGCCATCCATGGCCTTCGATTGCGCCTATAATCACCCAAAGTGCTGTCAAAGGTATGATACATATCCCACATGAGCTAAAGTGAGATTGTTGGAAGAGATCAAGGTCAAGGTCAGGTCACAAAAGGTCACAACACAAAATATCTACGAAAGTCATGCAGCACATGTTCTATGGATGTTTTTACTAGTATAATTCGATAGTGGTAGTCATTTTACCACCTGACTTCATTTACGTGAAGTTAGTGTCAAGTTCAGGTCAAGTTCAGGTCACTGAAGGTCAAAATTTAAAATTGATAAATCGAAATAAAAAACGTATATTTTTATATCAGTTTTATCTTAAAAAACAGTGCTGGTATTTATTTGTCTGTATCCGGTCAATAAAAGCAAAAAAAACGCAATTTCAAAATATGACGTCATGATTTGCCCATACTTTATATGCCATGACAGTCATAAAAGATATCATTTTGAAATTTGGTATGGTAGTTGCCCTATATGTCGTTATCTGACATATATTCCGGTTGTTCAATATCTTTGCAAAAATTTGATTTTGTGAGCATTTTTTCAAAACAAGTTTTTTTTTATTTTGGGGTAAAAAAACAAAAGCGTTTTTCGATTGCACTTTGCTTCAAATGCGGCATTTGTACGGCCTGGCAAAGTTTAGCCGATTTTGGTGTCAAAATCGTGTTTAGTGACGTCACTAAATTTGCTATATCTCAAACAAATTCTGACGATTTTTTTTAAATCCTCAAAAGGTGTAAAAATGATGCCCATATAGGTACTGAAAGTTTGGCGTCGATATCTGCATTAGTTATTGAGATATTGATAATATTCCTAAGGGGGGCTAAAAAAAAGCCCCCCAGTGACTCGCGGGTTAAGCGTGCTAAGTACAGCACGTTGCGGACCTCAAGTGTCACTGATGAAGAGCTGCAGTCCGCCTTATGTCGCGCTGAGGCTCTCCTGAACACTCGTCCGCTGACTCCGATGTCAGCTGACCCGTCTGATGAGCCGCATCTGACTCCTGCCCACTTGTTGGTGGGGCACATTCGAACGGAAGTGGATGCCAGTCTTGAGTGCACAAGAGGTCACTTGAAGAGATGGCGTTTGGTTCAATAGCTAATCGAGACATTAAGATATTTTAGATAATCGAGACATTAAGATATTTTTAAGTAAGAATAAAATAACACAACGCGAGACTTTCATTAGAACCACTGCGTACCCGGCGCAGTGCTACGCACCACTGGAGAGAATAGGAAAAAGGGGATGGGTCAGGAGACCAACCTGACAGTTTACTGCATAGTATGAAAGATATTGATTGAGTAAATGCATGGGGAGAGTCTGAGTGCAAGGTCGTATGACTGCGTTAGTCCCAGTGGGAGACGGTCCTCAGCGTAGCGTTGCACTGGGTATGTAGGAGGGGCAGTGAACCATTTTCGGAACTCATTGCGATATTTGGGAGACATAAACGGTTGGTGAAATCATGGAAGGACGAGCCAGAGGGCCATTGGGCCGGCTCACGAACAAGGAACCCGGGCATTATCCCACCGGACCAACTTCCTATTAACCCGCAAAATTTCACCACCCCCATCCTAACCGTGCAGCGACCTATGTGCTCGCCGATGATTGACTTGCCTCCAAATTAAACAAATGTATGTACGGGTCTAGTTCGATTCTGCATTTGCAAACACAAAATTTAGTAATATCTCGAAAACAGGAGGATATAACATTCTGAAATTGCCATATTTCGATTCCTGATCTCAAGAAAAACCCTTAGCAAAATTTCAAAAATGTTGCAAATTGTTGAAAATTGTTGCAAGCAGCTCTAACTGTTGGGATTAAGCCAGCGAGCCTCAAAATGTATGTCATTCCATTCAGCGACCCAAAATGAACCCGAAAAAATATTTTTCAAAAATTTCGAAAAATGTTGCAATGTTATTTGCAGAAAGAATAGAGAAACGAAAACCCGTTACATTATCTCGTTGAAACCTGCCACGTTTTGCAGACTGGTTTGTAAGGTTATCTTACCTCAAGTGGACTTATGATAATTTTTTGCCATTTTCAACTGATGTTGCACAAATGAACACACATTTTGGGACACTGTGCACCCATGTTGTGATCATATTATGCTTCAGGGAATCATCTCATGATTTCTCCTGTTTTTTCTTCAGCTTCTACAACCATCGCGTGCCCAATAGAGTGGGACGAAACGGGGTTGATTTTTTTAATTAACCTCTACCACCCACGTTGACCTGCGGAAGCTCACCCTTTTTCGGGATGACACGGTTACAAAATTATGCAAAATTGTTTAGTGGTTGCGCGCTCGCAATCTTTCAACGACTGTCGTCAACTCCCGGAATTGCAGTCTGCAATGGCCGCGCGCTATTGTATACAGCCGCTAACACCACGCGGCGGGCAGCGAACCAGCGAGAAATAACAACACCGAGTTGCAGTATTTCAGCGTTTGATGAAACAATTTGATACGGATATGGGGTAGTTCCTGGGGCGTACATTTTGCCTGTGCAATTTATAAATCGATATATGAAGCCGTTGACCGGTTACTGCACCAAGCACAGTTGAATCTCAGAATTTGGAGGGCGCTGGATGGCGAAGGCTGATTTACGTCTAAGCTGCTTATTTTCACAACATCGGCCCCGGAGAGCGCCACCATTCCTACAGAAACAAAATGAGTGTGTTATATTTTGTATTTCAGACTGTTGTCACCATTCATCTGCACACTCAGGTGCTTCCTATTTTACGTTAACCCAGTCTGAAAAATGTGTTTACTCTCTACCTTCGGCACTTCGGAACGTGACCTGGCTTGTGTCAGGATCAGTCAGTGGCGCGCTTCGTGTCCCACCTTTTTCTGAGAGGCGGTAGTCACCGCCTTCACCCAGCGCTCCACCGCCTGCGAGTGACAGGGATATTCCGGAAACTCCAGCGGCTGATCGTAGGCCGCCGTCAACTCGTCGTTTGACAGCCGATCTAGTACAACGATGTACTAGATCTAGATCGGTGTAGAGATACGGTGTCTGAGGCTGTATGTCTCCACAACAGAGCCATCTGACGCCCTTGTCCGAGTCGTCACGTTCATCCTCAACCTGTACGCGCCGGGACATCGTCAGTGGCGGCTCGGTGTTCCTCAGATATGCTGGGCTGATCATATGCACGTAGTCATTCGTGCTGAACACGATATCAGGTGGCTTAAACTGACGGATGACGTCCCCAGCTGGAGGCGTGACGACATCGTATGATGATGTCGATGGCCTTGGCCCTGACGTGCTGTCGTGCATCCGTTAACATCGCTACCAGGACATTCTCTCCATGCGCCCAGAAGCTGTTCCTTTGCAGCACGCAGTAGGTGATGTCTCTGTCGTCGTCACTGAGCCTCATCGATAACTTCACCAGAAAGTGGAGGTTCCTGGCTCCGTCGGTAATGTTGCTGTGCACGCGAAACCGGAACCATCCCGGCGCGTACAGGTTGAGGATGAACGTGAGGACTCGGACAAGGGCGTCAGATGGCTCTGTTGTGGAGACATACAGCCTCAGACACCTGTTGGCTGGCGTCAGCCAGCGAGCGTGATGTAGAGCACCAGACTTTGTCTTCACTAGATCGGCAGGGATGTTCGAAGGGCCGCTTTGGACCGCACGGTACATGTGGTACAGATACTTTTGATCCTGGCTCATCTTTCGGCATATCTCGTCTGGAATGTCTTCGACTTGACCACTGTCTGCAGCGTACTGTACCGTGGGCCGTGCCGGGCGGCCTGGTGCACCGTCTGCAGAGAGGAGGCAGACACGCCGGAGCATACCCTGCTCAACTGCCCGGCCCCCAT
>JAXIVJ010001637.1:7500-131286 GCA_036785665.1 Chirona hameri | reverse complement strand
GTACATCTCCTATGCTGTGTAGGCGATCTCTATACCAGGACATAAGTAAATGCATTGCATCATGTAATGGAAGTAAAACTACAGCATTTTCGAGACTGCCTTTAAAGGTCAGCACTTTCGTACTGAGGTAAATTATACTCTGCAGATACTGCGTTCATGAAACTTTAGTGCACGACCCAATACACGGCACAAAAACGGACAGTTACTATTGAATAACCAACACATAAGTCCAGAACCTTCATGTAAGACGCACGTAGCCCGTACATAGCTCCGAGAACAGGGTACTGACCGGCTCGTGAGGCTGATGAACCCGATGAAACGTAGCCGTCAAGTATCAATATACGCCGGCCCCTCCCGACGCCGGACAAACGCAGCAAGCACCCCTAGTTACCCTATTGATTTCAAAATAGCGTGAAGTGTCGTAGGACAAAAACGAATGACTCCGTACGCGAACATAAGCCGCACAGACCAATTGAATGGTTAAGTAGTGCAATATGTTCTGCATGGCCTTGCACGACGGAGGTCGCACTGGATGGGAACATGCCGCTTTCACTGGAGGAGAGACCGATAATTACGGCGCACGTTATGACCAGCCAACAGCTCATTCAAAGATTGACGGTATCGATCCTGGTCAATTCTTAAGGCAATGTTTCACCTTTAGCATTCAAAAGGCAATGATGTCACCTTCTGAAAGTTGTCAAATATACGCTGGTTGTAGTCCGAAATATGACAAAGTAAGTGCTGCATGAAAACGACAGGGCTGATATTTTTCTCTCTCGAAAATCACCTACTTCTATACAAATTAAGTTTTTAAATTTGGCTGATTGACGTCATTATTGAGCTTTATACCCCCGCGAGATTTGGCCTTGACAAAGTGGGATTGCTGACAAATGTGGCTGTCATGCCAATCAGCGGCTGCACTAGCCTGGGTGCATTTTGCAAATGGTAAGAATATAATTGCTTTACAAACGGTTAAGTTCTGGTAAAAATGGACATTACAGCATATTTAGACATTTCAATAACGGCCAAAGATAATGCTATGTCAGTTCAAACCAATACAAAGTGAAATATATTCCCTTTAAGATGCAGCTACGAGCGAAGTTGCTCTCCACTCACGGCCATCAAAGCACACAAGGATAATGGCCTTGACGGTGTTTGCACAAATAACATACTTCTCGCATAATATTGAACAGGTATACGGTCATTACATTCAGGCAGAGTTTGGTGCTAGTATGACCCTGGACATTAATGGAAACAATACAGAATCATGTAAAGATTATTGATTGCGACAGGAAAACAAGAAGCAATTTATAAGACGACATCACGAGCATATCTGGGTTGGTACCCCCTCGTTGTCGGGTACCATAAGTGGGAATTTCGGATACATTTGAAACGGATTATTCCCTAGCCTCTTTCGTAGTTGGTCCACTAACTTAATAGGATTCAAGATGTATTTTCATGTTAAAGGGGCACATGGATTATCTGCGTCCCTCGAAGCATGCAATTGCACCGGGCCGTCCACTACTGTATGTGTAACTCCCGGCGGCGGCGGGTCCTGTCCTGGTACCTGGCGTGCTGCCCCACCTAGCATGAAGCGCATTCACTGTGCATGCCGCGCCCCAGCATCTCCTTGCTGGCGGCCGATGTTGAGACCTTGCCTGCTGGGCGGCCTGCTAGCAACGTGTCACGCGCCCGCGTCGTCACACGACGGCACCACCATGCCTGTGTCTGACGACGGAGCACACACAAGGGCGCGACGGTCAGATCAAACAGAAAGACACCGACGGCACCACCAAGCCAGTTCTGACGGACGGAGGCACACACAGCGGGTCGGAAGTCAGATCAAACAGAACAGACACTACGGCACCCACCAAGCCAGTGTCTGCACGGAACGGAGCGAACACACAGCGCGAGTCAGATCAAACAGAACAGACACCGCCGTGCACCACTCAAGCCAGTGTCTGACGGAGGAGCCAGCTACACACAGCGTGCGAGTCAGAATCAAACAGAACAGACACCGGACGGCACCACACACTAGCCAGTGTCTGACGACGGAGCGCACACAGCGGCGAGTCAGATCAAACAAGACACAGACACCGACGGCACCACCCAATGCCAGTGTCTGCGGACGGAGCACACAAAGCGGCGAGTCAAGATCAAAAGAACAGGACACAGACGGCACCACCAAGCAGTGTCTGACGGACGTGTAGCACTACTCAGCGGCTGAGTCTGATCTAACAGAACAGACACCGACGGCACCACCAAGCCAGTGTCCTGACCGGACGGAGTAACACACAGCGGCGAGTCAGATCAAACAGACAGACACCGACGGCACACCAATCAGTGTCTGACGGGACGGAGCACACACAGCGCGAGTCAGATCAACAACAGATCAGACACCGACGGCACCGAACCAAGCCAGTTGTCTGGACGGACGGAGCACTACACAGCGGTCGAGGCAGTACGAAACAGAACAGGACTACTCGACGGCCACCAGCCTAGTGGTCTGGACGGACGGGAGCACATGCACAGCGGCGAGTCAGATCAAACAGAACAGACACCGACGGCACCACTCAAGCCAGTGTCTGACGGAGCTGGAGCACACACAAGCGGCGAGTCAGATCAAACAGAACAAGCACCGCGGCACCACCAAATCATGTCTGGACACGGGAGCACACAACAGCGGCGAGTCAGCCAACAGGAACAGACACCGACGGCACACCAGCCAGTAGTCTGACGGCCGTGTGCTGTCACATCCGCGGCGAGTCCACAGATCAAACAGAACAGACACCCGACGGCACCACCAAGCCAGTGTCTGACGGACGGAGCACACACAGCTGGCGAGTCAGATCAAACAGAACAGACACCGACGGCACCTCAAGCCAGTGTCTGACGGACGGAGCACACACAGCGGCGAGTCAGATCAAACAGAACAGACACCGACGGGCACCACCCAAGCCAGTGTCTGACGGACGCGAGCACACACACGCTACTGGCAGTTAGTCAGACTCAAACACGAACAGACACCGACGGCACCAACAAGCCAGTGTCTGACGGACGGAGCACACACAGCGGCGAGTCAGATCAAACTGAACAGAAACCGACGGGCACCAACCAAGCCAGTGGTCTGACGGACGGAGCAACACACAGCGGCGAGTCAGATCAAACGAACAGTCACCGACGGCACCACAAGCCCAGTGTCTGACGGACAGGAGCACACACAGCGGCGAGTCAGATCAAACAGAACAGACACCGACGGCACCACTAAATCTAGTGGCTGTACCTGGACGGAGCACACACAGCGGGCGAGTCAGATCGAACAGAACAGACACCGACGGCACCACCATGCCCAGTGTATGACGGACGGAGCACACACAGCGGCGAGTCAGGACCGGAAGAACACCAGCGAACACAACAGTAGAACAGCTAGATGGGTCGGAACAACCAGTTACATATATACATAAGGCAAATTGTTCGCTATATCGTACTCAAATTCACAATTAATCCATCACAATATGTAATATATACACAGGTTTCTGAACTATATACTATATGACGCTCTTAAAATATACGTTTCTGACACAACACTTGTAAGGGATGAGAGACATTCAAAAAACGTGTCCGGCGAAAGTGACCAAACATCCCGAAGTGACCAAACATCCCGAAGTGCTCAAACGTCCGAAGTGACCAAACATCTCTCGAAGTGACCCGCGGCGCGGCGGTGCCGTCACCCTCTGCCGAGCCTGCCTCACCTGTGACGTACTCCACCTCGGGCGTTCTCCGTCGCACGATGATGCGGTTGTAAAGGACGGTGGTGCCGCCTGAATCACGTTCTGGTCGTGCCGGTACTGTGGGCCTCGCGCGGTCCGGCGGCGCCGGTTCGTGTCCACCAGACGCACCACGTCCGGCTGCTGGCTGTCGAGCTCCTCAAAGATCGCCTGACGAGCGCCGCGACACGCACACGGACGGACGACGCTTAGTATGGCTCCTCAGTGATGCATTACAGGGACGATCCAAAGTCGACAACCAGGTGTCAGATGCGACAGCTGATGACAGCTGACACCAGGTTTTAGATGCGACAGCTGATGAAATGACTCTTCTCTAAAACGCTCTAACCTTCGTTATCTAAATCGGTGTATGCCACTCGACTGGCTGCCTCTCAGATTTATATGGGAAGTTGGATTTGTGCACAGGGGCCAACGCGGCAAATTATCATCGCAAAAAATACACAACATGGATCAAATAATAGACACGAATTAAGACTGGGAAACACGCAGCAACTTGCTATCATACCTGCCTTATCGAAACAAAGCAAGTTTTCTCAAAATCGAATTCTTCATTCTTGAACTTGTCTGCCGGCCGTGGAGAAGCACATATCGTTTTTGGAACTGCTGCTGCTGACTCCCGCTTATATTTCGTGATCATTCCCACCTGCAATCACCACTGACATGAATTAAATGAATTGGTGCATGCATTGAGCAACATCAGTCATCACTAAAAAATTGAAAACCAAAACAAGATAGTAAGTAACATATGCAAAAGACACGCTTCACGCACATAGCACACTCACACGCACTGGAGGGCCGTGGCGTTTTGGCCCCAATCTCTCCTTTTTCTCTATTAGCTCCTTCGTTTATCGGCCGATTATAGATGCCAAGGTGGTCTATCTACTATATTGAGTGTGTCGAACGACTGTGCCAGGAAGTATGCATTCCACCAAAAATTCGACTTACCAGAGCCTTTTCGGCCGACAAAGTCCACCATTGATCACTACATCAGCCAACCGGTATCCTGCAACGAATGAATCTGCTAATAATGTTTGATATAAAACGTTGTTTTACAGGAATTACCCCCTCACACCGACTGGACGAAATTTATCGATCTCAAGTTGATCTATTTCGGCTGAAATTATTACCTCAGAGCTCCCATCATTCATCGACGTGTCATCTCTAACTATCGGCAAATTATCATCCATCAGCATCCTTCTCCACTTGTCTAACTGGTCTGCAGTTTTCCCGGTCAGTCTTCTTCGGCGTCTGAAAGGTCCTTCATGGGCGAGCTCCTGGTCTCGGACGTCAGTTGCGTCTTCATTTGCTCCCCAATGTTCCTGCGACAGAATGAAAACAAATGATATGAGAGAGATGACCGAGTTCGAGGACAACATTGTCAATATATTGAAACTCTAAACTTGGAAAATAAATCGGTTTGTGCCATAATTTTCAGTAAGATGGGATTAACTCAAATGTTGGTTTAGTTACTTTCCACATATGCAAAAAGTAGGCATTTATCATTATTAATGTCAACTTCACAAACCTAGTAATGTATTAAAGTGTCTAGTCTAGCGACTACATTATGTGAAATGTGCCAAATATTGCTTAGTTATATGAAAGAAAAAGTACTGGCAACTGGCGCATAAGCTATTGTCAGTGTCATGAATAACATCAATCAGAGCTATTCATCAAGTGATTCCAGACTCGCCTTCTTGTGAATAAGAGGAACACTTGATTTCTGTACAACTTTCGGGTCCGGAGTAAGGTGATTGATCTACAGCTTTCTAACATCCTGGGACGCTGTAGGCAGGACAGGTAAGAACACCATGCTAGACAGACCAACATAATTCAACAGACCGGTGGCACAACAAATATATAATTGCAAGGAAAAACACCACAACAGAAGAGGCCGAGAGCGAGAGCGAGAGCGAGAGCGAGAGCTGAAGAGCGAGAGTGAGAGCGAGGAGCTGAGAGCGAGAGCGAGAGAGAGCGAGAGCGAGAGGCGAGAGCGAGAGCGATGAGCGAGAGCGAGAGCGAGAGCGAGATGCGAGAGCGAAGAGCGAGAGCGAGAGCGAGAGCGAGAGCGAGAGCGAGAGCGAGAAGCGAGAGGACGAGAGAGAGAGAAGAGAGAGAGAGTGATGAGAGGAGAGTGAGGAGAGAGAGAGAGAGAAAGAGAGGAGAGAGAGAGAGAGAGAAGAGAGAGAGAGAGAGAGAGAGCGAGAGATGAGGAGAGAGATGTGGAGGTGGAGAGAGAGAAGAGAGAGGAGGCGAGAGAGAGAGAGAGAGAGAGAGAGAGAGAGAGAGAGAAGAGAGAGAGAGAGAGATGAGAGAGAGAGAGATAGAGAGAGAGAAGAGAGAGAGAGAGAGTTGAGAGAGAGAGAGAGATGAGAGGAGAGTGAGAGAGTAGAGTGAAGAGAGAGAGACGAGAGGAGATGGCGAGGGAGAGGAGGAAGGACGAAGAGAGAGAGAGAGAGAAGAGAGGAGAGAGAGAGAGAGAGAGAGAGAGAGAGAGAGAGAGAGAGAGAGATAGAGAGAGAGAGACGAGAGAGAGAGAGAGAGAGAGAGAGAGAGAGAGAGAGAGAGAGAGAGAGAGAGAGAGAGAGAGAGAGAGAGAGAGAGAGAGAGAGAGAGAGAGAGAGAAAGAGACAAGTTCACAAGTATACAAGTTCAATAATCAGATATTGAGACAAGATAAGGCACAGCCACTGGCATAATAATGCTAATAAGAGTACTAAGGAAACTATCATTACATCATATACTCAACAATTGCATGTCTTACCTGAATGTGAGATCTGACATTGTGCAGGGGACTCCATTTCTAAATGGCTTTGAAATGGTTAATGTCTGGTCCTCATTGTTTATTGTAGAGACAACTCCTTGATATTGCCCCAATCCTGGTCCACAGTCCAGGCTAATTGCTGCACCCACATATTGGTCCATTTTCAATGCACAGCTACCTGTGGATGATATATTATATGTTCAACCAGCACAGCAGGGAAACACAGGAACATACACTATGGTAAAAATAAGACATAAGAGCATGATAACTTCAGATCTACATACTTGTTTCATTATTGCACATTTTGCTTATTGCTCATGAATGTTATGTGCTATCTGTGTTTCCTGGGTGCCATGGCATTATGGACACCCAGCACATCTGGCAGGTTTGTCTGTTTGTACACAACACACTATTTTGCTTCATATCAAGTAGAACATATGATAATAATTAAATAGTGTCACACCCTAATGAAGGATCATAACTCATAACATACAAAAAGTATAGTCAGGTGATATTAGTATTCAACCAACCAAAGTGTGGTAAGCATGCATTGATATGAGTAAGGAACTTCAAAAGCAACAAACATCTGGCAAATAAAGATGTAGCTGTGGAAATTAAATACACCTAACCATAGATAACAGGAGACCTTACCTGACCTGTCTCTTGCTATCTATGACCTAACCAAACTTAACACAACTGCATCTTGTGGGTATGCATATGCATATGCATATGCATATGCATATGCATATCCATATCCATATACATATACATATTATATATACATATGCATATACATATACATATATATCTATCTATATATATATATATATATATATATATATATATACATATATATATATATATATATATATATATATATATATATATATATATATATAGATAGATAGATAGATAGATAGATAGATAGATAGATAGATAGATAGATAGATAGATAGATAGATAGATAGATAGATAGATAGATAGATAGATAGATAGATAGATAGATAGATAGATAGATAGATAGATAGATAGATAGATAGATAGATAGATAGATAGATAGATAGATAGATAGATAGATAGATAGATAGATAGATAGATAGATAGATAGATAGATAGATAGATAGATAGATAGATAGATAGATAGATAGATAGATAGATAGATAGATAGATAGATAGATAGATAGATAGATAGATAGATAGATAGATAGATAGATAGATAGATAGATAGATAGATAGATAGATAGATAGATAGATAGATAGATAGATAGATAGATAGATAGATAGATAGATAGATAGATAGATAGATAGATAGATAGATAGATAGATAGATAGATAGATAGATAGATAGATAGATAGATAGATAGATAGATAGATAGATAGATAGATAGATAGATAGATAGATAGATAGATAGATAGATAGATAGATAGATAGATAGATAGATAGATAGATAGATAGATAGATAGATAGATAGATAGATAGATAGATAGATAGATAGATAGATAGATAGATAGATAGATAGATAGATAGATAGATAGATAGATAGATAGATAGATAGATAGATAGATAGATAGATAGATAGATAGATAGATAGATAGATAGATAGATAGATAGATAGATAGATAGATAGATAGATAGATAGATAGATAGATAGATAGATAGATAGATAGATAGATAGATAGATAGATAGATAGATAGATAGATAGATAGATAGATAGATAGATAGATAGATAGATAGATAGATAGATAGATAGATAGATAGATAGATAGATAGATAGATAGATAGATAGATAGATAGATAGATAGATAGATAGATAGATAGATAGATAGATAGATAGATAGATAGATAGATAGATAGATAGATAGATAGATAGATAGATAGATAGATAGATAGATAGATAGATAGATAGATAGATAGATAGATAGATAGATAGATAGATAGATAGATAGATAGATAGATAGATAGATAGATAGATAGATAGATAGATAGATAGATAGATAGATAGATAGATAGATAGATAGATAGATAGATAGATAGATAGATAGATAGATAGATAAGATAGATAGATAGATAGATAGATAGATAGATAGATAGATAGATAGATAGATAGATAGATAGATAGATAGATAGATAGATAGATAGATAGATAGATAGATAGATAGATAGATAGATAGATAGATAGATAGATAGATAGATAGATAGATAGATAGATAGATAGATAGATAGATAGATAGATAGATAGATAGATAGATAGATAGATAGATAGATAGATAGATAGATAGATAGATAGATAGATAGATAGATAGATAGATAGATAGATAGATAGATAGATAGATAGATAGATAGATAGATAGATAGATAGATAGATAGATAGATAGATAGATAGATAGATAGATAGATAGATAGATAGATAGATAGATAGATAGATAGATAGATAGATAGATAGATAGATAGATAGATAGATAGATAGATAGATAGATAGATAGATAGATAGATAGATAGATAGATAGATAGATAGATAGATAGATAGATAGATAGATAGATAGATAGATAGATATATAGATATATATATATATATATATATATATATATATATATATATATATATATATATATATATATATATATATATATATATATATATATATATATATATATATATATATATATATATATATATATATATATATATATATATATATATATATATATATATATTATATATAATATATATATATATATATATATATATATATATATATATATATAATATATATATATATATATATATATATATATATATTATATATATATATATATATATATATATATATATATATATATATATATATATATATATATATATATATATATATATATATATATATATATATATATATATATATATATATATATATATATATATATATATATATATATATATATATATATATATATATATATATATATATATATATATATATATATAATATATATATATATATATATATATATATATATATATATATATATATATATATATATATATATATATATATATATATATATATATATATATATATATATATATATATATATATATATATATATATATATATATATATATATATATATATATATATATATATATATATATATATATATATATATATATATATATATATATGAAAATAATAACTAATAACAATTGTAATAACAGACACATCCAACAACCAACACTGGACTATCATGCTACTGGTATTCTAAGTGCACCAGTATCATTTGCATTACATCACCAATTGCATTACAATTAAGTCTAGTGTTTGGAAATGTCTGGTGTTATAGTTGTGTTTACCCTAAGTGGTTAGAGTAGACAACCATAACTCCAGACACATCCTACACCAGACTTTTCATGCTATTTGCGATTTAGAAATTACTGACACACTACATTGCCAATAACACAAAGTCTGGTGTTGGGATGTGTCCAGAGTTACAGTTGTTTACCCTATATTATCATTTGATTGTAACAAAGAATTGAGCTTCCTAGTTCCTTTACAATTCAAAGCAAGGTTCCAAGTTGAAGTTTTACACAATGGGAATCAAGTAACACTTAATATGAATACAATAACCTCATGCCCAGTTTTCTACCCAATATGGACTGTTTTCTGGTTGGTAGGTACTAGGTACCTACCTACCTATCCTACCTACACTGACATCAACATGACAATATCAGTTGGGCAAACTACGGGGAGGCAATCAAAAAGTTGATCGATCAAAAAGTTGATCGAAGTAAGTGGAGCGATGCCCTTATAAGGGCATGCTTGCAGACCTTCAGTAACCCGTCAATATTTGAATAATCAAGCGATGAAATAAACCCAGAACCACAGAATCAGCAAGTAAAAATATGAAACTATGCAGATTATATGAAAGCTACTTAAAATAAAAAATAAATGAACGTGCATTCGATGATCTACGGCAATCAACAAATTGATTACGGGCATCTGAAAATTACGGCGGCGATCAACTTTTTGATTGTGCAAACAGCTGGCTAATCAATATATTGATTATGTTAACTTATACTGAAAATGTTATAATGCTAATGTTAATTTTATTGTTAATGTTATACTGGAAAAGCAAGCTGAAACCAAATAATATTAATAATTAATCCAAATGGAATCATCTGATAAATAATTAGTTCACTAGGAAGCATAACGAATGACCTCGATTTAATGAATTTAGGAAATACTTTTTATTTGTATTCAGAAAGACACAAAGACACAGTCAGTGGATACTGGAACAACACTATTTTTGTAGATCAATAATTTTTCTTTCTTTTCTAACAAACATATGATGTACATAGGCTTTCTTTTGATGTACATGACACGTTTCAGTGTGGGGATGTACCAAAACCAATCAAAATATTGATTCCATGCCCATATTAGGGCATTGCTCCGCCCACTTCGATCAACTTTTTGATCAATCAACTTTTTGATTGCCTCCCCCTAGTTTGCCCAACTGATATGTCTACCTATCTTCATATACATTGACATACCAATACCTCACCTGACCTGGCTCAGTGATTAGGACTGGTAGCAGGACAATGCGTCCTAAACAGTTTTTACCCACCTTACTTAAATTTCACATAGGGCCCTGTAACAACCACTTCATTTTCGCGTACTTTCACCAGCTTCACCCCAGGGCACAATCTGCCGCATATACAGCAGGACGAGACCGTATATGATAAAAGGTGCTCCAAGTTTTCAACTAATCATACTACTTACTAGAAATAAGCCCAAATATTTTACGAAACCGTGAAACCCACGGTAGATAAATACTGGGTGAATCCGAATTTACGGTAATATATTATGCAAGATCACCATATATGGAAACAAGAAACTCGAAATTGATGGCGCATCTGCTTCGATCAGTGTTACCGCCGCTCAAGGCCCTATAACCAGGTAAGGATACGAGCCATTTGACCTAGAACTTGGTATACCGCCAGATGACGTCACTGGCGGTGCCCGGCTTCTTCGTCGGCAACGCGCTCAAGCGCATGGCTGTAACTCGTAAACGACAAAAAATACCACCCTATAGAGGCATATTTTCGGAATCAGCGCATCGAGGAGGCCCTATATGCACAATTTGGGGCAAATCGAGGCACCTCGGAATGTGTAGAGACCAGACTTGTCAATGATTCATATTTGTCATGAGTCGATTCACAGTGATTCACAGACCATAATGAATGATTCAATCATGATTCACTCACTCAACATTACCATAATGAATGATTGAATCATGATTCAATCACTCAACATTACCATAATGAATGATTCAATCATGATTCAATCACTCAACAATAAAGGGAAGTGTCGACTCCTTTGTCTAACTCCTTTTATTTTGAATGTGCGACTCTAATATTTTATGAGCGTGATAGGGAGGTCATGCTCTACCTGTGTGCCAACTTCCATGCACATCAGAATAGTCTGCTGTTTGACCTTAAACATATGACCTGATCTAACTCCTTTGATTTTAAATGTGCGGCTCTAATATTTTACCAGAATGATTACTAGGTCGTGATCTATCTGTGTACTAATTTTGAAGCCAATCCAAATAGTCCGCGAATGTATTTCCGAATGTGAATGCGAATGTGAGCCAATTGGACACGCATGTTGTTTATTTTGATTATAAAATGATATTTATAATATTGATTATAATTGCAAATTCCAAGTTCCAAAAGCATTAATGACTTTACGTTTCACTTTTTTAAGCGAATAGAACATTTATTTTAATTTTGCATTAGGTATTATTTTTTATAAAGCATGATGTGGAATAAAGCGGCGCCGATGCGACAGTGATATTTGGGATACGCGGAGGTCATGCAAATGTTTGTTTATAATTTAGTTTTTGATATGGCATAGCCTATAAATTAGGAAAAGGTGGGTACCTTTTGATAATTTTTCGTGTTAAAAAGGTGTGCGTGCACTGTGTGGTTTACTAACTAGTATGAGTTAGTTACCTTTTCTAAGTATTTAGGTACCTACCCCTAACCCTACCAGTTCCAAGGTATTCACCTAGTTAAGGCTGATTGAACAGTGGCTTTGTGCCCACTGGAGTTGGACACAAAGCCTCGCTTTATTTACGCATAGATGAATTACAGGCTACAGCTCAGGACACAGAGCTCATATAAGTGGCCATTAAGTGCCTGGTTTGTCCATAGGGCACATATGAATGCTGGGCCGCTGGCATATTTTGTGGACAGTTTATGATGTTCGACCAAAAAAGAATGATTCTTTGAGCAATGAATGATTCAATCAGGCTATTTTTTCTGTATTAATGATTCAATCAGTGACTCACAACAGGTTTGCGCATGAGGTGAATCGATTCATGAGTCATTTATTTGAAATAAGAATGATTCAATCAAAAGTAGTCGATTCACAGTGAATCATTGACAAGTCTGGTAGAGACAACTCCTTGGTGTGATATCCGCCCCTGTAGCTGTGATGTCCGCCCCTGTAGCTCAGTGGGAGAGCGCTGGACTTCTGATCTTTCCCGGTAGTGGCAGCCCGGGTTGGAGTCAATGCTCCTGTCTGGGATGGCCTGCGGCCGGTGGCAGCGGTCACACTCAAAGTCAGGTGACGTCAGTGAGCGGGGCGGACCGTGTCCAGGTATTTCGGGCACGTAAAACTTTCGTCTCTAAATTCTGCCGGACGCCAGGAATTGCGCGATCGGGTGGTGGGGTCAGGACCTGTGCAACAAGCTATGCTTAGCGTGGATCCTGACCTCGGAATTCCATCCATTCAAAAACATTAGGACTAAATTTCTATAAAAAAAATATGATGCTGCTAATTTGACGAACATCAGCCATCGAAACCCGCACGCAACACGCCACCAACAGACTGCTCTTGCGCAATTGCTAGCTGAAATCTTGAAATTTGATTGGTGCAGCGTTCTGCCGCCAGTGACGTCAAATCACGTTTGTGAGCACCGACGAGGCGACCTATACGGCGCTCAAGCGGTGTCACCCGCCGCTCTTATACGGCCTTGGATGGGAGGCGTTCGTGTTGCCTAATTACAGATTGCCCAACCAGTCAGATTGCCCAAATTATATATTGCCCACATGTTCAGATTTGCTAACGGCTTTTTGCCTAACGGCCTACTGCCCAACGACTTTTTGCCCAACGGCTTTTTGCCCAACGGCCTACTGCCCAACGGCTTTTTGCCCAAGGCTCACACTGCCCAAGGACGTTCTACCCAACGGCTTTTTGCCCAAGGCTTACACTGCCCAAGGACGTTGTGCCCAACGCACGCTCTGCCCAAACTCAGCAGACCTAAACCTACCGTGTTCTACCCTGTTCTACGCGCTAGAATCGCGCCGACGACGGAGACATCTGGCGGTTGATATAAAGCTTTGAGGTTTGGTCAGTAGATGTCCCTAGGTATGGCGCCTGGAATAGTAGGTTCAAGGCTGTACCGCGGAGGTGTTGCGGACACCTGTGCGTTGCGGGACAGTCTACCAAGGTAGACGGCATCTCATTAGTTCACGGTACGTATTGGCGGTGTAACGTTGGCGGTGAGTGTAAAATATTTATGAATTGTGCGTTATAGATCTTGTTAAGTAGGTACTTGTGTGGATCTGGTTATTCAGTGTCGGCGTGTGGAGTTTGTGCCGCAACCGGGCCCCGGGGAGAGTGCACGGCGGCGCGCGACTAGAGCAGAGGGCGGAGCGATCGAGAGAGTAATGACCCGGATGACCACTAGCAGATCCAGGGGGGGGGGGCAACCAAGGCAGTGTAACTTGGGCAATCTGTGATATAGGCAATATGATATGCACCCCGGCCATTTGGTGGTCTGCGGCCGCTGGTGACCTTGGCCGCCCGGCGCGGCGGCTGCGTGGCTTGGGCAACATATCTCGGCCGGGAAGGGACGTGGCAGGGGAGGGTAATTATTGTCGGGCGCCATGGCCGGGCGTTGCGGGTCGATCCGGCCCGCTGCCGGCGATCTGTGGACGGCGGCACTGGTCGGCTAATCTCTTGCTTCCTGTAGAATGGCTGACGTTTCGCATAAAGCGCCTCCACACTCCACAATATACATACACATCACTCATTAGTGAATTACCTTGAATTTATGCGTTTGCAATGTACTGAGCTCTCCGAACCGCTGAAGCGAATGTCAACATCTAGCACCTGCGGAGAGGACGACCGACTGCGTCACAATCAACATGTTGGTATGGCCTGGCCTGTGATCTTACCGCATGTACTCGATGTTGTCAACGCGTCGATTGTGTCGGGAGTGCTGCCGAAGGAGTGGCAGCGGGCTACTGTGGTTTCCATCCATAAGTCGGGGATTCCGACAGAGCCGAGTAATTCTCGCCCAGTCTCGATACTGCCTGCATTGTAAAAAAGTTATCTATAATCTAACTGCTTGTTATCCTGTCAAATTTCACTAGCGAAAGGCGTGTGAAGTCAAAAGTCAACACGCATTCCTGGTTAAAGGGACTATACGGGTTTCCGTCCTGAAAGTAAATGCACTCTTTTGCAGTTGTATGAGCTTTAAACACGTTTAAGACATATAACAGGGACCTCAGTGCTCATTTAGTCAATTATTTCAGAAATTATCAGCGTTAAAACTTGGGCGTTTTTCGAGACTAGTATCAGATAACGAGTACTTGATCGGCACCCCTTTTTATCTTAAGATCAATTTTAGAGTTTTGAATTATCTGCAAGTCCTACACTGGATCACACAATTATTATGCAATTCAAAACTGACGGAACTTTGTATTACTACACACTGTTCGTTGAGGTGTTTTTGTGGTTTTCTTTTCTCTGGCCTTTAGCGTTGAGAATTTGGTGGTGGCGCATTAATTTTTTGGCATGAAAATTCATGAAAAATATAGAAATTTATGGGGAAACTAGGTAACTGCTGTTGTCGTTGGAACAAAACAAGTTTATTTTCTTTCAAATATTGCTTATTTTACCGGAAATATGTCATACGTGAGGTGTTTTTATTAGCATAAAAGAGATGACTGGCTCTGCCTCAGCCGGTCCTGCAGAAAATACGCGGTGGCATCACTGCGCACTTTGGAATGTCCTTACGTGCAGAAGAGGTAATTTCCAGAAAAAAATGTGGCTACCGTGGGATTTCTACCTCCTTTATAAGTACGTTTTACTATGTAACTCAATTATTCTGGGAACAACCCGTATAATCCCTGCATGCTGTGTGTTTGATATTACTCGTAAGTCGTAATTCGAGTGTAGAAGTGTTATCAAACTCACCTCAAAGTTTCCCAAACGATGCCAGCTTACACTAATAGAGCGTGTATCCGTGAAACTCGTTTCAGATGCATGCAATTACTCTTAAGCACTAGCGGATCCAGGGGGGGGGGGGCAGGGACGTAGCCAAGGGGGGGGGGGGGGGGGTACGGGGTCATGGCTCCCCTTGAGCAAAACAAAGGTGTACACTAGATAGAATGAGATTCTCTGACGACCCGACCCTACCGTTAATTAAACGGCCGCTGACGAGCCGTCTCCAAAGCTGAATTTGCGATAGCCTCATTCGTAACGCTTTGGTTCTCCACAGCATGCGGACACGTGCATGACCCCCCCCCCCCCCCCCCCCGGTCAACAACATATGTCTGAGGAGCGAAATTTGCTTGTACCACCGACGTAGCCCCCGCCCCCTGATAAAAATCCTGGCTACGTGCCTGGGGGCATGGCGGCCACGCCCCCCCCCCCCAACGCCTGAAATCCGAGCAAAATTGACACATTTCCTGATATAGAAGAAAATGTAAGCAACTTTTACAAAAGGAAAGTTTGTTTTAAATCACCTATCAATGCATAAGCACAGAGGCGGATCCCGGGGGAGGGGCAAAATGGGCAATAGCCCCCCCCCCCCAAACGAAAAGTTGTGGGGGGGGGAGGGGGCAAAGTATATTCCCCCCCCCAAGTTGGAGTAAAAGTTGCCATTTTTATCTTTCCAAAATGAATTTTAGCTGTTTTTATCAACTACAATTTGCTATATAAAAAAAATGCACATACAATTTTATATATATAATTAATAGCGAAATAAAGCCGAGCGACTGTAATAGGTCTGTTACGTTATGCTTCGGACAGATGTTAAAGAAAATAATTCACCTTCAACATTAGTTATAAACTGAGATAGCAGTTTTGTAGCCCGTGTTGGGAAACCCCTATCTGCAAGTTTTCTTGACTGAAAAGACTCTCCAGCCGAATATATTTGAGTTTTTGGCGAAGGAATGCGGTGCTGGCGAAAGAATGCTGTACTGGTTCTAGTCCGGACAGAGGTTATACCATCAGCCAATCAGCTTGCAGCTGGAGCTAGCAAGCGAATCGTCGGCCGCCGGTTGACACATCTCCAATGCAAGTCTATCTTTACGCGACTACTTTCGAATCTGATTGGCTGAGCCATTTTTTACATTCGCGTGACGTCAGGACTCTGGCTCGGAGAGTGTGCATATAGTTTTGATAAACAATACAAATGTACGGCCTTCTGTCCTGAATCGGCGCGATTAAGGCCATTTTTGACAATATAAAAAGAAATTGTATTAAAAAATATAATCAAATCGTGTTGGGTAAAAATTTTCCAAGGTGAACTATTTCCTTTAATATTTCCGTTCAGGGGCGTAGGAACTGTGTTCAAGTTTGGGGGGCAGGAGGCATTCTGAAGTCGATTCTTTCCATGCAACGCCCATAGGCGTAATGTTAAAATCAAAAATGTTTGGGGGGGGGGGGGGGGGCGGCTGCCCCCCTCCCCCCTGTTCCTACGCCTATGTTTGCGTTGCCTTGTGACAATCCCTGACAGATGTATCCGTCCAACTGTTGTCGGTACATGGTCAGTAGAGATCCAGGAAATCTGAAAAATATGGTCCAGACTACGTGCAGCACCATTCAAGAGATGTAGTGTACCGAGTTGCAATTGGTAACGTTTCGCTGTTATCAACGCTGGCATTTACTCTACTCTCTGCAGGCTGAAATATACCGACACTGGCAATATATTCGGATTGCGAGCCTACGCACCATTGCTACACCATGCTGTTGTCACTGTCGTTATATTTTTCATCGAATGCCAGTACGCAGGTATGGATTTACTGCATTTCATATGGTGTATATTGCTATCTGACATTGTCTTGTTCTCCCATCCTTTCCATATAATATATAGCGATTTCCTTTCAGTAGTTCAGTTCCTTTCAGTTTCAGTTCGAGCACGTTGTGGCGTACACAAGCATAACAACCTACAACTCCGCAAGAATGTTTTGTCTTACCATTGTCAGTAGGATAATTAAACGGCCGCTGACGAGCCGTCTCCAAAGCTGAATTTGCGATAGCCTCATTCGTAACGCTTTGGTTCTCCACAGCATGCGGACACGTGCATGACCGCCGGCCGTGGCACAGAGCAGCAGCAGCCTGCTCTGATATTTTGTGACCCGCGCCCTTCAGCCTATTCCGTCCTCTCATCCCAAGTCTTCCCTACCAGCATGCACGGATGTTATACATTGATGTTATTAAAGCTGGAAATGTGCACTTTCTCGTTTTTCCACATTTTTCTTGAGACGATCCTAGCACATCCTTGCCAGCTGCCACTGGATCAGCATGCATCTTGTTTTGTGCGCCTTACCGATTAACGCCCGCCGTTACCAAACATATGGAAAGAGTGAAATTGGAACCTCAAACGCATTCACATTCAGCCATTTTAGCACATCCAGCCGGGACAGTGATACCAGTTGTGGTACGAAGAGTTTCATGCCAATCCTTCGTTGAATATTTTACACAAATACATTCATATATACTTTCGCTGAAGATACTCTGGTTTGGTAGATTTAGCTCTGGGTTGTATTTCGTATTAAATTTACACTTTGTGACTGTGGATAGCTGAACTTTGACTGTTGCAAAAGCAATTTTTACGTTAAATTGTTAACTTCTCCCGCAAAAAGTGGTGTGTGTGTGTGTGTGTGTGTGTGTGTGTGTGTGTGTGTGTGTGTGTGTGTGTGTGTGTGTGTGTGTGTGTGTGTGTGTGTGTGTGTGTGTGTGTGTGTGTGTGTGTGTGTGTGTGTGTGTGTGTGTGTGTGTGTGTGTGTGTGTGTGTGTGTGTGTGTGTGTGTGTGTGTGTGTGTGTGTGTGTGTGTGTGTGTGTGTGTGTGTGTGTGTGTGTGTGTGTGTGTGTGTGTGTGTGTGTGTGTGTGTGTGTGTGTGTGTGTGTGTGTGTGTGTGTGTGTGTGTGTGTGTGTGTGTGTGTGTGTGTGTGTGTGTGTGTGTGTGTGTGTGTGTGTGTGTGTGTGTGTGTGTGTGTGTGTGTGTGTGTGTGTGTGTGTGTGTGTGTGTGTGTGTGTGTGTGTGTGTGTGTGTGTGTGTGTGTGTGTGTGTGTGTGTGTGTGTGTGTGTGTGTGTGTGTGTGTGTGTGTGTGTGTGTGTGTGTGTGTGTGTGTGTGTGTGTGTGTGTGTGTGTGTGTGTGTGTGTGTGTGTGTGTGTGTGTGTGTGTGTGTGTGTGTGTGTGTGTGTGTGTGTGTGTGTGTGTGTGTGTGTGTGTGTGTGTGTGTGTGTGTGTGTGTGTGTGTGTGTGTGTGTGTGTGTGTGTGTGTGTGTGTGTGTGTGTGTGTGTGTGTGTGTGTGTGTGTGTGTGTGTGTGTGTGTGTGTGTGTGTGTGTGTGTGTGTGTGTGTGTGTGTGTGTGTGTGTGTGTGTGTGTGTGTGTGTGTGTGTGTGTGTGTGTGTGTGTGTGTGTGTGTGTGTGTGTGTGTGTGTGTGTGTGTGTGTGTGTGTGTGTGTGTGTGTGTGTGTGTGTGTGTGTGTGTGTGTGTGTGTGTGTGTGTGTGTGTGTGTGTGTGTGTGTGTGTGTGTGTGTGTGTGTGTGTGTGTGTGTGTGTGTGTGTGTGTGTGTGTGTGTGTGTGTGTGTGTGTGTGTGTGTGTGTGTGTGTGTGTGTGTGTGTGTGTGTGTGTGTGTGTGTGTGTGTGTGTGTGTGTGTGTGTGTGTGTGTGTGTGTGTGTGTGTGTGTGTGTGTGTGTGTGTGTGTGTGTGTGTGTGTGTGTGTGTGTGTGTGTGTGTGTGTGTGTGTGTGTGTGTGTGTGTGTGTGTGTGTGTGTGTGTGTGTGTGTGTGTGTGTGTGTGTGTGTGTGTGTGTGTGTGTGTGTGTGTGTGTGTGTGTGTGTGTGTGTGTGTGTGTGTGTGTGTGTGTGTGTGTGTGTGTGTGTGTGTGTGTGTGTGTGTGTGTGTGTGTGTGTGTGTGTGTGTGTGTGTGTGTGTGTGTGTGTGTGTGTGTGTGTGTGTGTGTGTGTGTGTGTGTGTGTGTGTGTGTGTGTGTGTGTGTGTGTGTGTGTGTGTGTGTGTGTGTGTGTGTGTGTGTGTGTGTGTGTGTGTGTGTGTGTGTGTGTGTGTGTGTGTGTGTGTGTGTGTGTGTGTGTGTGTGTGTGTGTGTGTGTGTGTGTGTGTGTGTGTGTGTGTGTGTGTGTGTGTGTGTGTGTGTGTGTGTGTGTGTGTGTGTGTGTGTGTGTGTGTGTGTGTGTGTGTGTGTGTGTGTGTGTGTGTGTGTGTGTGTGTGTGGGGGGGGGGGGGGGGGTCAACCACTTCTCCTTCTGAGAGGGGGGGGGGGGGTCGGGGGACCGTACCCCCGACCCTTCCGTCGGCGACGCCCCTGCATGTTACGGATGAAATTTCCTTCGTTTTCCTTTCGGATTTCGGAGCAGCGGTGTGCGAAGGGAAAACGATCGTAAACAATTCCCCCATTGTGTGCGTGTATTTAAGCCTTTGCAGCATTTTGTATGTGTATTTTCATATTATAGTAGGTACTTGTCAACAAGGGCGGATCCAGGATATTTTAGGAGGGGTGGCCGCAGTCCAATTTAGGGGTGCCTTCCAAAAATCCAGGGGCGCCATGATAGCAATGTTCGTTAAGCCGCAGCTGGAGCGAACGGGAGACATTAAAATAGCAGCACACATGCAATTTAGTACGTCTTTTCGCTGTATGTGAACGTAAGGCATTCACATCCATCGCCGGGCGCCTGGCGGCGCCCGGCGACGGACAGCCCGTGGGGCGCCCTTCTGGGCGCGACCGCTGCAGCCACCCCCTGGATCCGCCCTGTCCTATGATCATCTCATACACAGGCGACCACGGCTGATATAAGTTGATTTGAATGTTTAACCCTGTTTCACACCACCTCAATGTGCATCTGCCCGTCTAAATAATTATAAACTGCATAACTTATCGACTTCCCCCACAATTCGGGCTTTAAGCTCGCAGACTAATACATTTATAACTAACTAACAAAATATCTCCTTTGCAGCACTGCAGTGTATGTCTGGAGGCATTCGGACAGTGTTATGTCGCTGCCTGTGGCAGTGTTATGTCGGGCCGAACCGGTGCTGCCCTGTGTGCCGTTCGCCGTTGGGAGCACGCCCCCAGCGGATTTTTATTTAGGACCTGTTCCAGCCGGTTATTGATTCAACTTTTGGGGTGCGGTATAGTGACCCACCGGGGCGAAGCGAACCACCCACTCCGCTGTGCTTATGAGTGGTGCTATACCTCGTTCCATTCCCAGTTTGCGGCCGAAGCGCTTTAACAATAACAGCACGCGAGTAATCTCAAGCTAAATTTTGGGTGTCAATCGATCAAAAATTACGGCAAGTCGGCAAGTCCAAGGCCCTATATTCTGGTAAGTCTAGACAAGTCCAAAGAAAAGGTTATTGTTCGCAATTTGTATAATATTGTCTTCATATGAATTATATCTTTTAGCATTTCTATATAACTGTTTCTAAGCAGTATACGGTTCCAGGCGGTCGCTTGTGATCTTGCAAGCCAGGCGATTGATACATTATGGTCACATATTCTACACGGAAAGGAAATATGAACGTCTTCAGAACGCGCATCAGATTCAAACATCCGCTTTATTAACGTCGGAAAATAAACCAGTAACTGAGTAACGCGATGTTCAAGCTATATCGTCAACGAAGGTACACATAGAAGGGATACGCCCAAGCTCAGAGTAGAAGATCCTGAGTGTGTCAAGCATGCATGTCGCAGTGTTGGATGACTTCGACATCTGCACTTTGTCATTTGTGACTTGTGCTATTACGTATTTCGGATTATGTGCCACTACGGATCATGTTGTTTGTTGTATAACCAAATACATGACATGGCAGCTATATTGATTTTGTATTCAAACTACATCTGACTCACGGTAGATAAAATACTAGGTAGCGCAGATAATTTCCTTCAACACGGGCCCTATGGGTTCACGTTCCGCCAACCGATTTTTAATATTTGTATTAAATGATTACTGTACAGATTTTTGAAATAAAATTCAAGTGGATATATTTTCTGATTTAATAAAAACCAAAATTATGTTTATATATTCTGATGTATATTCCTTGAAATAAAATGTAAGACTGGGGGCCCTTTGATAAACACTGAATACTGATGAATAATCGTCTATAATTTTTTTTAATGGGTTTCGTTGGCATTACAATTTAATAAGCTATCTAGAAAGTAATTGAAATTGCAAAGAATCGTTCGAAAGTTTCAGTAAGCAGCTTTCAAATGAATGCCATCCCAAAACATAATTTCCATGGAGTAAAGGAAACGTAACATCCCTATATTATCCCTATTATCTCTATCTCTATCTCTATATTATAAATCCTAAAAGATGACTCGCCGCCGCCGCCGCCGCCGCCGCCGGAGTGACGCCCTAAAACGGTTCCTGTGCAGTCCTCTGATGAGTTACGAGAGTTATTTGTTCAGGACTTTTGGGTTCCGTGATTCAACAGGTCGTATTAAATTTTCAGCTTAATAAGACCAAAGGTGCGGTGTCGGCGCGTGCGCGCGTGCGCCATTCGTTTAACATGGGGAACGCGACATTCGGAAATCGCGAAAAACGGGCAAGTTCCTCGCGGTTCCTCGGTCACTTGCTCGGCAACCAAGAGTCGCAGCGGTACGCGAGCAACACTATGTGATAGATAATCGATTGGCCTTGCGTATAGGGTGTCGTCCAGAGCGATGCGCGTGCCACGTACAAAGTTGTGACCACTTTAATGATAAAATTGGCCTATTCAGGATTTCAATTGGTGCTCGGAAACTATTTGACGTAGAACGCTGATCCGGGCACTATTTTGCAGGCGCAGTGACCGTCTTCAAATTATATTTGTTACTCAAAGCTGTGAGACTAATCTTTTGGCGTTGAAGTCGAATTGCAATATTTTTGGACAGTTGAATCCTTCACACCGCCATAACACCCAAAATGAGGACAAACTTGACCGGGAAATTTACACAGACGGATAGCGCCGTTCTTGCTGACCTATATCCACCCAAAATATTTTGCTAATCCCTCATAGGTAACTTATGCTGAAGTCAAACGTAAACGATTACCGACGCTATGCGCCAGTCGGGCGCCGGCCGGCGGCCGGCGATAGCTCCCTCACGCAATAACGTAACGTCCGGCTCGTTGGCTTGCATAGTCTGGCGCCGGTGGCGCCGCCCGCCCGCAATAACGTAACGTCCGGCTCGTTGCTCGTGGTAGGTCTACTAACATGCCAAGATCCGCGAGCACTGGCGAGTACCTAATATTCCGCTAACATTATCGTGAGTCATTTATAATGCATGTATATTATGTAATCCTACCACACACTACGATTGCTTAATTTTGCCCAAGACTGACACTGCTTCACTCAAATTCATCCATGAGCGCATGACTAGCTGACGTCCCACCGCCCTCGCGAGGATATTTTGTTGAAGTCGGTTGAAAGATTGCAGGCATTTAAACCGCTAGAATGTTTTGGCAGAGAATGCGATACGGCAACGAGATACGGTACGAACGAAATACGGCAACCAGATACGGAAACTGGGTACGAGAAAGGGATGCTGGAACTAGATACGGGAACAGGATACGGGAATGAGATACGGGAACTAGATATGGTAAGGAGATATTGGAACGGTGTACGAGATACGGGAGCGGGATACGGGAACGGGATACGGAAACTGGATACGGGAGCTGATTAAGGTATACGGGATACGGGAACGGGATACGGGATCAGAATACGGGGACGGGATACGGGATACGCGATCAGAATACGGGAACGGGATACGGGATAATGGAACGAGATACGGGAACGGGATACGGGTACGGGATACGGGTACGGGATACGGGTACGGGATACGGGAACGGGATACGGGAACGGGATACGGGAACGAGATGCGGGAACGGGATACGGGATACGGAAACGGAATACGGGAACGGGATACGGGAACGGGATACGAGAACCGGATACGGGAACCGGATACGGGATACGGGATACGGGAACAGGATACGGGAACGGGATACGGGAACGGGATACGAGTACGGGATACAATATACGGGAACTGGATACGGAACGGGATACGGGAACGGGAAACAGGAAGGGGATTCGGAAACTGGATACGGGAGCGGGATAAAGGATACGGGATCGGATACGTGAACGGGATACGGGATACGGGATATGGAAACGGGAAACGAGATACGGGATACGGGAACGGGATACGGGAACGGGATACGAGAACGGGATACGAGAACGGGATACGGGAACGGGATACGGGAACGGGAAACGTGAACGGGATACGGGAGACGTGAACGGGATACGAGAACGGGATACGGGAACGGGATAAAAGAACGGAGAAACGGGATACGGCAACGGATACGGCAACGGGTACGGCAATGGATACGGCAACGGATACGGCAACGGATACGTCAACGGATACGTCAACGGATACGTCAACGGATACGGCAACGGGATACGGGAACGGGATACGGGAACGGGATACGGTAACGGGATACGGGAACGGGAACGAGAACGGGAACGGGATACGGGAACGGGATACAGTTACAGGATAAGGGAACGGGATACGGGAACGGGATACTGGAACGGGATACGGAAACGGCATACGGGGAGCGGGAACGGGATACGGGAACGGGATACGGGAACGGGATACGGGAACGGGATACGGGAACGGGATACGGGAACGGGATGCGGGAACGGGATACGGGAAAGGGATACGGGAACGGGATACGGGAACGGGATACGGGAACGGGATACGGGAACGGGATGCGGGAACGGGATACGGGAACGGGATACGGGAACGGGATACGGGAACGGGATACGGGAACGGGATACGGGAACGGGATACGGAAACGGCATACGGGATACGGGAACGGGATACGGGAACGGGATACGGGAACGGGATACGGGAACGGGATACGGGAACGGGATGCGGGAACGGGATACGGGAAAGGGATACGGGAACGGGATACGGGAACGGGATACGGGAACGGGATACGGGAACGGGATGCGGGAACGGGATACGGGAACGGGATACGGGAACGGGATACGGGAACGGGATACGGGAACGGGATACGGAAACGGCATACGGGATACGGGAACGGGATACGGGAACGGGATACGGGAACGGGATACGGGAACGGGATACGGGAACGGGATACGGGAACGGGATACGGGAACGGGATACGGGAACAGGATACGGGAACAGGATACGGGAACGGGATACGGGAACGGGATGCGGGAACGGGATACGGGAACGGGATACGGGAACGGGATACGGGAACGGGATACGGGAACAGGATACGGGAACGGGGTACGGGACACGAGAACTGGATACGGGAACGGGATACGGGAACGTGATACGAAAACGGGATACGGGAACGGAATACGGGATACGGAAACGGCATACGGGAATGGGATACAGAATACGGGATATGGGAACGGGATACGGGAACGGGATACAGGAACGGGATACGGGAACGGGAAACGGGAACGGGATACGGGAACGGGATACGGGAACGGGATACAGTTACAGGATAAGGGAACGGGATACGGGAACGGGATACGGGAACGGGATACGGGAACGGGATACGGGAACGGGATACGGGATACGGGATACGGGAATGGGATACGGAACGGTATACGGGAACGCGATACGAGAACAGGATACGGGAACAGGATATGGAACGGGATACGGGAACGGGATACGGGATACGGGAACGGGATACGGGAACGGGATACGGGAACGGGATACGGGAACGGAATATGGGAACGGGATACGGGAACGGGATACGGGAACGGGATACGGGAACGGGAACGGGATACGGGAACGGGATATAGGAACGGGATATTGGAACGGGATACGGGAACGGTATACGGGATACGGGAACTTGATACGGGATACGGGAACGGGATACGGTAACGGGATACGGGAACGGGATACGGGAACGGGATACGGGAACGGGATACGGGAACGGGATACGAGAACGGGATACGGGAACGGGATACGGGAACGGGATACGGGAACGGGATACGGGAACGGGATACGGGAACGGGATACGGGAATGGGATACGGAAACGGGAAACGGGAAACGGGAACGGGATACGGGAACGGGATATGGGAACGGGATACGGGAACGGGATACGGGAACGGGATACGGGAACGGGATACGGGAACGGGATACGGGACACGGGAACTGGATACCGGAACTGGATACGGGAATGGGATACGGGAACGGGATACTGGAGCAGGATACCGGAACAGGATACCGGAACAGGATACCGGAACAGGATACCTGAACACGATACCTGAACGGGATATGGAAGCGGGATACGGGATACGGGAACGAGATACGGGAACGAGATACAGGTACGGGATACAGGTACGGGATACAGGTACGGGATACAGGTACGGGATACGGAACGGGATAAGGGAACGGGATACGGGGACGGGATACGGGGACGGGATACGGGGACGGGATACGGGGACGGGATACGGGAACGGGATACGAAAACTGTATAAGAGAACGGGATACGGGATAGGGGGACGGGATACGGGATACGGGATACAGGATACGGGAACGGGATACGGGAACGGGATACGGGAACGGGATGCGGGAACGGGATACGGGAACGGGATACGGGAACGGGATACGGGAACGGGATACGGGAACGGGATACAGGAACGGGATACGGGAACGGGATACGGGAACGGGATACGGAATACGGAATACGGGATACGGGAAACGGCTAGCATATATAAATTAGCTGGCTATATAGATTGCGCATCGCGCAATAAAGGCCTTCTAGTCCCTATCCCTATATTATAAATCCTAAAAGATGACCCGCCGCCGCCGCCGCCGCCGCCGCCGGAGTGACGCCCTAAATCGGTTCCTGTGCAGTCGTCTGATGAGTTATGAGGAGGATTTTTTCAGGACTTTTGGGTCCCGTGATTCAACAGGTCGTATCAAGTTTTGGTGTTGATCCGACCGACGGTGCGGCGTCGGCACGTGCGCGCGTGCGCCATTCGTTTAACATGGGAAACGCGACATTGTGAAATCGCGAAAATCGGGCAAGTTTCGCCCGGTTCCCCGGCCGCTTGCTCGGCAACCGAGAATCGCAGCGATATGCGAGCAACACTATGTGATAGATAATCGATTGGCCTTGCGTATAGGATGTCGGCCAGAGCGATGCGCCTGCCACGTGCAAAGTTGTGACCACTTTCATGAAAACATTGGCATATTCAGGATTTAAATTGGTGCTCGGAAACCGTTCGACGTAGAAGGCTGAACCGGGCACCATTTTGCAGGCGCAGCGACCGTCTTCAAATTATATGTGTTACTCAAAGCTGTGTGACTAATATTTTGGAGTTGAAGTTGAAATGCAATATTTTCGGACCAATTAATGCTTCACACCGCCGTAACACCCAAAACGAGGACAAACTTGACCGGCAAATTTACACAGACGGATAGCACTGTTCTTGCTGATCTATATCCACCCAAAATATTATGTAAATCGCTCATAGGTAACTTATGCTGAAGTCAAACGTAAACGATTACCGACGCTAACGTTGCGAAATAATTGCGTCGAATAAAATAGCATCGTTTAAGTTTGCCCAAGACTGACACTGCCGCAGTCAAATTCATCAATGAGCGCATGACTAGCTGACGTCGCACCTCCCTCCCGGGGAGATTTTGTTGAAGCCGGTTGACATATGTCAGGCATGTAAACCGCTAAAATGTTTTGGCAGAGACTGCGACACGGGAACGAGATACGGTAAGAAGATATGGGAGCGAAATACGGCAACAAGATACGGAAATTGGGTACGAGAAAGTGATGCTGGAACGAAATACGGGAACAGGATACGGGAATGAGATACGTCAACTAGATATGGTAAGGAGATATCGGAACGGTGTACTAGATACGGGAATAAGATACGGGAGCGGCATACGGGAACGGGTCACGGGAACGGGCTACGGGAACGGGCTACGGGAACGGGCTACGGGAACGGGATACGGGAACGGGATACGGGAACGGGATACGGGAACGGGATACGGGAACGAGATACGGGAACGGGATACGGGAACGGGATACGGGAACGGGATGCAGGAACGTGATACGGGAACGTGATACGGGAATGGGATACGGAAACAAGATACGGAAACGGGATACGAGAACGGGGACTGGAGTGGGAGCCCGATACGGGATACTGGAACGGGATACGGCAACGGGATACAGGAATGGGATACGGCAACGGGTACGGGAATGGGATACGGGAATGGGATACGGGAATGGGATACAGGAATGGGATACGGGAATGGGATACGGGAATGGGATACGGAAATGGGATACGAGAATGGGATACGGGAATGGGATACGGGAATGGGATACGGGAATGGGATACGGGAATGGGATACGGGAACATGATATGGGATACGGGAACGGGATACGGGAACAGAATACGGGAACGGAATACGGGAACTGAATACGGGAACGGAATACGGGAACGGAATACGGGAACTGGATACGAGAACGAGATAGGGGAACGGGATACGGGAACGGGATGCGGGAACGGGATAGGGTAAAGGGATACGGAAACGGGATACGGGAACGGGATACAGGAAAGGGATACGGGAACGGGATACGGGAACGGGATACGGGAACGGGATACGGGAACGGGATACGGGAACGGGATACGGGATACGGGATACGGGAACGGGATACGGGCACTGGATACGGGAACGGGATACGGAATACGGGAATGGGATACGGAACGGTATACGGGAACGCGATACGGGAACGCGATACGGGAACGGGATACGGGATACGGGAACGGGATACGGGAACGGGATACGGGAACGGGATACGGGAACGGGATACGGGAACGGGATACGGGAACGGGATACGGGAACGGGATACGGGAATAGGATACGGGAACAGGATACGGGAACGGGATATGGGAACGGGATACGGGAACGGGATACGGGAACGGGATAAGAGAAAGGGATACAGTTGTATGATACGGGAACGGGAACGGGATACTGGAACGGGATACGGGAACGGGATACGGGAACGGGATACGGGAACGGGATACGGGAACGGGATACGGGAACGGGATACGGGAACGGGATACGGGAACGGGATACGGGAAAGGGATACGGGAACAGGATACGGGAACGGGATACGGGAACGGGATACGGGATACGGTTTACGGGAATAGGATACGGGAACGGGATCGGGATACGCGAACGGGATACGGGAACGGGATACGGGAACGGGATACGGGAACGGGATACGGGATACGGGAACGGGATACGGGAACGGGATACGGGAACGAGAACGGGATACTGGAACGGGATAATGGAACGGGATACGGGAACGGGATACGGGAACGGGATACCGGAACGGGATACGGGAACCGGATACGGGAACCAGATACGGGAACCGGATAAGGGAACGGGATAAGGGAACAGGATACGGGAACGGGATACGGTAACGGGATACGGTAACGGGATACGGTAACGGGATGCGGTAACGGGATACGGAAACGGGATACGGAAACGGGATACGGAAACGGGATACGGAAACGGGATACGGGAACGGGATACTGGAACAGGATACGGGCACGGGATACGGGAACGGGATACGGCAACGGGATACGGCAACGGGATACGGGAACGGGATACGGGAACGGGATACGGGAACGGGAACGGGATACGGGAACGGGAACGGGATACGGGAACGGGATACAGGAACGGCATACAAGAACGGGAACGGGATACGGAATACGAAATACGGACTACGGAATACGGAATACGGAATACGGAATAATGAATACGGAATACTGAATACGGAATACGAGACACTGGAAACGGCTAGCATATATAAATAAGCTGGCTATATAAATTGCGCATCGCGCAATAAAGGCCATCTAGTCTCTATATTATAAATCCTAAAAGATGACCCGCCGCCGCCGCCGCCGCCACCGCCGCCGGAGTGACGCCCTAAATCGATTCCTGTGCAGTCGTCTGATGATTTATGGGGGTGATTTTTTCAGCACTTTTGGGTCCCGTGATTCAACAGGTCGTACCAAGTTTTGGTGTCAATCCGACCCACGGTGCGGCGTGGACACGTGCGCGCGTGCGCCATTCGTTTAACATGGGAAACGCGACATTGTGAAATCGCGAAAAACGGGCAAGTTTCCCGTGGTTCCCCGGCCGCTTACTCGGTAACCGAGTGTCGCAGCGATATGCGAGTAATACTATGTCATAGATAATCGATTGGCCTGGCGTATAAGATATCGTCCAGAGCGATGCGCTTGCCACGTGCAAAGTTGTGACCACTTTCATTATAAAATTAGCATATTCAGGATTTAAATTGGTGCTCGGAAACCGTTCGACGTAAAAGGCTGATCCGGGCACCATTTTGCAGGCGCAGCGACCGTCTTCAAATTATATGTGTTACTCAAAGCTGTGTGACTTATATTCTGGAGCTGAAGTTGAAATGCAATATTTTTGGACAATTTAATCCTTCACACCGCCGTAACACCCAAAACGACTACAAACTTGACCGGCAAATTTACACTGACGGATAGCACCGTTCTTGCTGACCTATATCCACCCAAAATATTATGTAAATCGCTCATAGGTAACTCATGCTGAAGTCAAACGTAAACGATTACCGACGCTAACGTTGCGAAATAATTGCGTCGAATAAAATATCATCGTTTAAGTTTGCCCAAGACTGACACTGCCGCAGTCAAATTCATCAATGAGCGCATGACTAGCAGACGTCGCACCTCCCTCCCGGGAGATTTTGCTGAAGCCGGTTGACATATTTCAGGCATGTAAACCGCTAAAATGTTTTAGCAGACTGCGACACGGGAACGAGATACGGTAAGAAGATATGGGAACGAAATACGGCAACAAGATTCGGAAACTGGGTACGAGAAAGTGATGCTGGAACGAGATGCGGGAACAGGATACGGGAATGAGATACGGTAACTAGATATGGTAAGGAGATATCGGAACGGTGTACGAGATACGGGAATGAGATACGGGAGCGGGATTCGGGAGCGGGATACGGGAATTGGATACGGGAATGGGATACGGGAATGGGATACGGGAATGGATACGGCAATGGGATACGGCAATGGGATACGGGAATGGGATACGGGAATGGAATACGGGAATGGGATACGGGAATGGGATACGGGAATGGGATACGGGAATGGGATACGGGAATGGGATACGGGAATGGGATACGGGAATGGGATACGGGAATGGGATACGGGAATGGGATACAGGAATGGGATACGGGAACGGGATACGTGAACGGGATACGGGAACATGATATGGGATACGGGAACGGGATACGGGAACGGAATACGGGAACGGAATACGGGAACGGAATACGGGAACGGAATACGGGAACGGAATACGGGAACGGAAAACGGGAAGGGAATACGGGAACGGGATACGAGAACATGATACGGGAACGGGATACGGGAACGGGATACGGGAACGGGATACGGGAACGGGATACGGGAACGGGATACGGGAACGGGATACGGGAACGGGATACGGGAACGGGATACGGGAACGGGATAGGGTAACGGGATGCATACGGAAACGAGCTACGGGAACGGGATACGGGAATGGGATACGTGCACGGGATACGGGAACAGGATACAGGATACGGGAATGGGATACGGAACGGTATACGGGAACGCGATACGGGAACAGGATACGGGAACAGGATACGGGGACAGGATACGGGAACAGGATAGGAAACGGGATACGGGAACGGGATACGGGAACGGGATACGGGAACGGGATACGGGAACGGGATACGGGAACGGGATACGGGAACGGGATACGGGAACGGGATACGGGAACGGGATACGGGAACGGGATACGGGATACGGGAACGGGATACGGGAACGGGATACAGTTACACGATACGGGAATGGGATACGGGAACGGGATGCGGGATACGGGAATGGGATACGGGAACGGGATACGGGAACGGGATACGGGAACGGGATACGGGAACGGGATACGGGAACGGGATACGGGAACGGGATACGGGAACGGGATACGGGAACGGGATACGGGAACGGCATACGGGATACGGGAACAGCATACGTGAACGGGATACGGGAACGGGATACGGGATCGGGATACGGGAACGGGATGCGGGAACGGGATACGGGAACGGGATACGGGAACAGGATACGGGAACGGGATACGGGATACGGGAACGGGATACGGGAACGGGATACGGGAACGGGATACGGGAACGGGATACGGGAACGGGATACGGGAACGGGATACGGGAACGGGATACGAGAACGGGATACGGGGACGAGATACGGGATACGGAAACGGCATACGGGAATGGGATACAGAATACGGGATACGGGAACGGGATACGGGGACGTGATACGGGAACGTGATACGGGAACGTGATACGGGAACGGGATACGCGAACGCGATACGGGAAAGGGATACGGGAACGGGATACGGGAACGGGATACGGGAACGGGATACGATAACGGGATACGGGAACGGGATACGGGATACGGAAACTGCATACGGGAATGGGATACAGAATACGGGATACGGGAACGGGATACAGGGACGTGATACGGGAACGTGATACGGGAACGGGATACGCGAACGGGATACGGGAAAGGGATACGGGAACGGGATACGGGAACGGGATACGGGAACGGGATACAGGAACGGGATACGGCAACGGGATACGGGAACGGGATACGGGAACGGGATACGGGAACGGGATAAGGGAACGGGATACGGGATACGGGAACGAGATACGGGAATGGGATACGGGAACGGGATACGGGAACAAAATACGGGAACGGGATACGGGAACAGGATACGGGAACGGGATACGGGAACGGGATACGGGAACGGGATACGGGAACGGGATACGGGATACGGGAACGGGATACGGAAACGGGATACAGTTACATGATACGGGTATGGGATACGGGAACGGGAGACGGGAACGGGAACGGGATACGGGATACGGGAACGGGATACGGAATACGGAATACGAGATACAGACTACGGACTACGGAATACCGAATACGGAATACGGAATACGGAATAAGGACTACGGAATACTGAATACGGAATACAAGATACGGGAAACGGCTAGCATATATAAATTAGCTGGCTATATAAATTGCGCATCGCGCAATACAGGCCCTCTAGTCTCTATATTATAAATCCTAAAAGATGACCCGCCGCCGCCGCCGCCGCCGCCGCCGCCGCCGGAGTGACGCCCTAAATCGGTTCCTGTGCAGTCGTCTGATGAGTTATGAGAGTTTTTTTTCAGGAATTTTGGGTTCCGTGATTCAACAGGTCGTATCAAATTTTCAGCTTAATAAGACCAAAGGTGCGGTGTCGGCGCGTGCGCGCGTGCGCCATTCGTTTAACATGGGGAACGCGACATTCGGAAATCGCGAAAAACGGGCAAGTTCCTCGCGGTTCCCCGGTCACTTGCTCGGCAACCAAGAGTGGCAGCGGTACGCGAGCAACACTATGTGATAGATAATCGATTGGCCTGGCGTATAAAATGTTGTTGAGAACAATGCGCGTGCCACGTGCAAAGTTGTGACCACTTTAATGATAAAATTGGCCTATTCAGGATTTAAATTGGTGCTCGGAAACTGTTCAACGTAGAACGCTGATCCGGGCACCAATTTGCAGGCGTAGTGACCCTCTTCAAATTTTATTTGTTACTCAAAGCTGTGAGACTAATATTTTGGCGTTCAAGTTGAAATGCAATATTTTTGGACCATTTAATGCTTCACACCGCCGTAACACCCAAAATAAGGACAAACTTAACCGGAAAATTTACACAGACGGGTAGCGCCGTTCTTGCTGACCTATATCCACCCAAAATATTTTGCTAATCGCTCATAGGTAACTTATGCAGAAGTCAAACGTAAACGATTACCGAAGCTATGCGCCAGTCGGGCGCCGGCCGGCGGCCGGCGATAGCTCCCTCACGCAATAACGTAACATCGGGCTCGTTGGCTTGCGTAGTCTGCCCCCCGCGATAGCTGCCGCCCGCAATAACGTAACGCCCGGCTCGCTCGTGGTAGGTACAGATATTATCGTGAGTCATTTATAATGCGTGTATATTATGTAATACTACCACACACTGCGATCGTTTAATTTTGCCCAAGGCTGACACTGCTTCAGTCAAATTCATCCATGAGCGCATGACTAGCTGACGTCGCACCTCCTTCGCGAAGATATTTTGTGGAAGCCGGTTGACAGATTTCAGGCATTTAAACCGCTAGAATGTTTTGGCAGAGACTGCGATGCGGCAACGAGATACGGTAATAAGATATGGAACGAAATACGGCAACAAGATACGGAAACTAGGTACGAGAAAGGGATGCTGGAACTAGATACGGGAACAGGACACGGGAATGAGATACGGGAACTAGATATGGTAAGGAGATATCGGAACGGTGTACGAGATACAGGAATGAAATACGGGAGCGGGATACGGGAACGGGATACGGTAACTGGATACGGGATCTGATTAAAGTATCCCGGATACGCGAACGGTATACCGGATACGGGATCAGAATACGGAGACGGGATACGGGAACGGGATATAAGATGTCGGGATATACGCGATATACGGGAACTGGATACGGAACGGGAAACCGGAAGGGGTTTCGGAAACTGGATACGGGAGCGGGATAAAGGATATGGGATCGGATACGTGAAGGGGATACGAGATACGGAAACGGGAAACGAGATACGGGATACTCCAACGGGATACGGGAACGGGATACGGGATACGGGAACGGGATACGGGATACAGGAACGGGATACAGGAACGGGATACGGGAACGGGATACGGGAACGGGATACGGGAACGGGATACGGGAACGGGATACGGGAACGGGATACGGGAACGGTATACGGGAACGGGATACGGGAACGGGATACGGGAACGGGATACGGGAACGGGATACGGGAACGGGATACGGGAACGGGATACGGGAACGGGATACGGGATACGGGATACGGGAACGGGCTACGGGAACGGGGTATGGGAACTGGATGCGAGAACAGGATACGGGAACAGTATACAAGATACGGGCACGGGATACAGAAACGGAAACATGTTACGGGAACGGGATACGGGAACGGGATACGAGAACGGGATACGGGAACGGGATACGGGAACGGGATACGGGAACGGGATACGGGAACGGGATGCGGGAACGGGATACGGGAACGAGATACGGGAACGGGATACGGGAACGGGATACGAGAACGGGATACGGGAACGGGATACGGGAACGGGATACGGGAATGGGATACGGGAACGGGATACGGGAACGGGATACGGGAAACGGGAACGGGATACGGGAAACGGGAACGGGATACGGGAACGGGATACGGGAACGGGCACGGGATACAGGAACGGGATACGGGAACGGGATACGGGAACAGGACACGGCAACGGGATACGGGAACGGGATACAGGAACGGGATACAGGAACGGGATACAGGAACGGGATACGGAAATGGGATACGGGATACGGGAACGGGATACGGAAAGGAGATACGGGAACGGGATACGGGAACGGGATACGAGTACTGGATACGGGAACGGAATACGGGAACGGGATACGGGAACGGAATACGGTAACAGTATACAGGAACGGGGAAACGGGATGCGGTAACGGGATACGGTAACGGGATACGGTAACGGGATACGGTAACGGGATACGGTAACGGGATACGGTGACGGGATACGGTAACGGGATACGGTAACGTGATACGGTAACGTGATACGGTAACGGGATACGGTAACGGGATACGGTAACGGGATACGGTAACGGGATACGGTAACGGGATACGGTAACGGGATACGGTAACGGGATACGGTAACGGGATACTGTAGCGGGATACGGGATACGGGATACTGGAACGGGTTGGGATACGTAATACGTAATACGGAATACGGAATACGGAATACAGAATACAGAATACGGAATACGGAATACGAGAAACGGGATACGGAATATGTAATACGGAATAATAAATACGGAATACTGAATACTGAATACGGAATACGGAATACGGAATACTGAATACGGAATACGGAATACTGAATACGGAATACTGAATACGGAATACGGGACACTGGAAACGGATAGCATATATAAATAAGCTGGCTATATAAATTGCGCATCGCGCAATAAAGGCCATCTAGTCCCTATATTATAAATCCTAAAAGATGACCCGCCGCCGCCGCCGGAGTGACGCCCTAAATCGGTTCCTGTGCAGTCGTCTGATGAGTTATGAACGTGATTTTTTCAGGACTTTTGGGTCCCGTGATTCAACAGGTCGTATAAAGTTTTGGTGTCGATCTGACCGACGGTGCGGCGTTGGCACGTGTGCGCGTGCGCCATTCGTTTAACATGGGAAACGCGACATTGTGAAATCGCGAAAAACGGGCAAGTTTCGCGCGGTTCCCCGGCCGCTTTCTCGGCAACCGAGAGTCGCAGCGATATGCGAGTAATACTATGTGATAGATAATCGATTGGCCTTGCGTATAGGATGTCGTCCAGAGCGATGCGCGTGCCACGTGCAAAGTTGTGACCACTTTCATGATAAAATTGGCATATTCAGGATTTAAATTGGTGCTCGGAAACTATTCGCTGTAGAACGCTGATCCGGGCACCATTTTGCAGGCGCAGCGACCGTCTTCAAATTATATGTGTTACTTAAAGCTGTGTGGCTAATATTTTGGAGTTGAAGTTGAAATGCAATATTTTCGGACCAATTAATGCTTCACACCGCCGTAACACCCAAAACGAGGACAAACTTGACCGGCAAATCTACACAGACGGATAGCGCCGTTCTTGCTGACCTATATCCATCCAAAATATTATGTAAATCGCTCATAGGTAACTTATGCTGAAGTCAACCGTAAACGATTACCGACGCTAACGTTGCGAAATAATTGCGTCGAATAAAATAGCATCGCTAAGTTTGCCCAAGACTGCCACAGTCAAATTCATCAATGAGCGCATGACCAGCTGACGTCGCACCTCCCTCCCGGGGAGATTTTGTTGAAGCCGGTTGACATATTTCAGGCATGTAAACCGCTAAAATGTTTTGGCAGAGACTGCGACACGGGAACGAGATACGGTAAGAAGATATGGGAACGAAATACGGCAACAAGATACGGAAACTGGGTACGAGAAAGGGATGCTGGAACGAGATACGGGAACAGGATACGGGAATGAGATGCGGTAACTAAATACGGTAAGGAGATATCGGAACGGTGTACTAGATACGGAAATAAGATACGGGAGCGGGATACGGGGACGGGATACGGGAACGGGATACGGGAACGGGATACGGGAACGGGATACGGGAACGGGATACGGGAACGGGATACGGGAACGGGATACGGGAACGGGATACGGGAACGGGATACGGGAACGAGATATGGGAACGGGATACGGGAATGGGATACGGGAATGGGATACGGGAATGGGATACGGGAATGGGATACGGGAATGGGATACGGGAACGGGATACGGGATAGATACGGGATAGATACGGGATACGGGAACGGGATACGGGGACGGGGTACGGGAACGGGATACGGGAACGGGATACGGGAACGGGATACGGGAACGGGATACGGGAACGGGATACGGGAACGGGATACGGGAACGGGATACGGGAACGGGATACAGGAACGGGATACGGGAGCGTGATACAGGAACGTGATACGGGAACGTGATACGGGAATGGGATACGGAAACAAGATACGGAAACGTGATACGGGCACGGAGACTGGAGTGGGAACGCGATACGGGATACTGGAACGGGATACGGCAGTGGGAACGCGATACGGGATACTGGAACGGGATACGGCAACGGGATACGGCAACGGGATACGGGAATGGGATACGGGAATGGGATACGGGAATGGGATACGGGAATGGGATACGAGAATGGGATACGGGAATGGGATACGGGAATGTGATATGGGAATGGGATACGGGAATGGGATACGGGAATGGGATACGGGAATGGGATACGGGAATGGGATACGGGAATGGGATACGGGAATGGGATACGGGAATGGGATACGGGAATGGGATACGGGAATGGGATACGGGAATGGGATACGGGATTGGGATACGGGAATGGGATACGGGAATGGGATACGGGAATGGGATACGGGAATGGGATACGGGAATGGGATACGGGAATGGGATACGGGAATGGGATACGGGAATGGGATACGGGAATGGGATACGGGAATGGGATACGGGAATGGGATACGGGAATGGGATACGGGAATGGGATACGGGAATGGGATAGGAGAATGGGATACGAGAATGGGATACGGGAACATGGTATGGGATACGGGAACATGGTATGGGATACGGGAACGGGATACGGGAACGGAATACGGAAACGGAATACGGGAACGGAATACGGGAACGGAATACGGGAACGGAATACGGGAACGGGATACGAGCACGGGATACGAGAACGGGATACGGGAACGGGATACGGGAACGGGATAGGGTAACGGGATACATACGGAAACGGGATACGGGAATGGGATACGGGAACGGGATACGGGAACAAAATACGGGAACGGGATACGGGAACAGGATACGGGAACGGGATACGGGAACGGGATACGGGAACGGGATACGGGAACGGGATACGGGATACGGGAACGGGATACGGAAACGGGATACAGTTACATGATACGGGTATGGGATACGGGAACGGGAGACGGGAACGGGAACGGGATACGGGATACGGGAACGGGATACGGGAACGGGATACGGGAACGGGATACGAGAACGGGATACGGGAACGGGATACGGGAACGGGATACGGGAACGGGATACGGGAACGGGATACGGGAACGGGATACGGGAACGGTATACGGGAACGGGATACGGGAACGGGATACGGGAACGGGATACGGGAACGGGATACGGGAACGGGATACGGGATACGGGAACGGGATACGGAATACGGAATACGAGATACAGACTACGGACTACGGAATACCGAATACGGAATACGGAATACGGAATAAGGACTACGGAATACTGAATACGGAATACAAGATACGGGAAACGGCTAGCATATATAAATTAGCTGGCTATATAAATTGCGCATCGCGCAATACAGGCCCTCTAGTCTCTATATTATAAATCCTAAAAGATGACCCGCCGCCGCCGCCGCCGCCGCCGCCGCCGCCGGAGTGACGCCCTAAATCGGTTCCTGTGCAGTCGTCTGATGAGTTATGAGAGTTTTTTTTCAGGAATTTTGGGTTCCGTGATTCAACAGGTCGTATCAAATTTTCAGCTTAATAAGACCAAAGGTGCGGTGTCGGCGCGTGCGCGCGTGCGCCATTCGTTTAACATGGGGAACGCGACATTCGGAAATCGCGAAAAACGGGCAAGTTCCTCGCGGTTCCCCGGTCACTTGCTCGGCAACCAAGAGTGGCAGCGGTACGCGAGCAACACTATGTGATAGATAATCGATTGGCCTGGCGTATAAAATGTTGTTGAGAACAATGCGCGTGCCACGTGCAAAGTTGTGACCACTTTAATGATAAAATTGGCCTATTCAGGATTTAAATTGGTGCTCGGAAACTGTTCAACGTAGAACGCTGATCCGGGCACCAATTTGCAGGCGTAGTGACCCTCTTCAAATTTTATTTGTTACTCAAAGCTGTGAGACTAATATTTTGGCGTTCAAGTTGAAATGCAATATTTTTGGACCATTTAATGCTTCACACCGCCGTAACACCCAAAATAAGGACAAACTTAACCGGAAAATTTACACAGACGGGTAGCGCCGTTCTTGCTGACCTATATCCACCCAAAATATTTTGCTAATCGCTCATAGGTAACTTATGCAGAAGTCAAACGTAAACGATTACCGAAGCTATGCGCCAGTCGGGCGCCGGCCGGCGGCCGGCGATAGCTCCCTCACGCAATAACGTAACATCGGGCTCGTTGGCTTGCGTAGTCTGCCCCCCGCGATAGCTGCCGCCCGCAATAACGTAACGCCCGGCTCGCTCGTGGTAGGTACAGATATTATCGTGAGTCATTTATAATGCGTGTATATTATGTAATACTACCACACACTGCGATCGTTTAATTTTGCCCAAGGCTGACACTGCTTCAGTCAAATTCATCCATGAGCGCATGACTAGCTGACGTCGCACCTCCTTCGCGAAGAGATTTTGTGGAAGCCGGTTGACAGATTTCAGGCATTTAAACCGCTAGAATGTTTTGGCAGAGACTGCGATGCGGCAACGAGATACGGTAATAAGATATGGAACGAAATACGGCAACAAGATACGGAAACTAGGTACGAGAAAGGGATGCTGGAACTAGATACGGGAACAGGACACGGGAATGAGATACGGGAACTAGATATGGTAAGGAGATATCGGAACGGTGTACGAGATACAGGAATGAAATACGGGAGCGGGATACGGGAACGGGATACGGTAACTGGATACGGGATCTGATTAAAGTATCCCGGATACGCGAACGGTATACCGGATACGGGATCAGAATACGGAGACGGGATACGGGAACGGGATATAAGATGTCGGGATATACGCGATATACGGGAACTGGATACGGAACGGGAAACCGGAAGGGGTTTCGGAAACTGGATACGGGAGCGGGATAAAGGATATGGGATCGGATACGTGAAGGGGATACGAGATACGGAAACGGGAAACGAGATACGGGATACTCCAACGGGATACGGGAACGGGATACGGGATACGGGAACGGGATACGGGATACAGGAACGGGATACAGGAACGGGATACGGGAACGGGATACGGGAACGGGATACGGGAACGGGATACGGGAACGGGATACGGGAACGGGATACGGGAACGGTATACGGGAACGGGATACGGGAACGGGATACGGGAACGGGATACGGGAACGGGATACGGGAACGGGATACGGGAACGGGATACGGGAACGGGATACGGGATACGGGATACGGGAACGGGCTACGGGAACGGGGTATGGGAACTGGATGCGAGAACAGGATACGGGAACAGTATACAAGATACGGGCACGGGATACAGAAACGGAAACATGTTACGGGAACGGGATACGGGAACGGGATACGAGAACGGGATACGGGAACGGGATACGGGAACGGGATACGGGAACGGGATACGGGAACGGGATGCGGGAACGGGATACGGGAACGAGATACGGGAACGGGATACGGGAACGGGATACGAGAACGGGATACGGGAACGGGATACGGGAACGGGATACGGGAATGGGATACGGGAACGGGATACGGGAACGGGATACGGGAAACGGGAACGGGATACGGGAAACGGGAACGGGATACGGGAACGGGATACGGGAACGGGCACGGGATACAGGAACGGGATACGGGAACGGGATACGGGAACAGGACACGGCAACGGGATACGGGAACGGGATACAGGAACGGGATACAGGAACGGGATACAGGAACGGGATACGGAAATGGGATACGGGATACGGGAACGGGATACGGAAAGGAGATACGGGAACGGGATACGGGAACGGGATACGAGTACTGGATACGGGAACGGAATACGGGAACGGGATACGGGAACGGAATACGGTAACAGTATACAGGAACGGGGAAACGGGATGCGGTAACGGGATACGGTAACGGGATACGGTAACGGGATACGGTAACGGGATACGGTGACGGGATACGGTAACGGGATACGGTAACGTGATACGGTAACGTGATACGGTAACGGGATACGGTAACGGGATACGGTAACGGGATACGGTAACGGGATACGGTAACGGGATACGGTAACGGGATACGGTAACGGGATACGGTAACGGGATACGGTAACGGGATACTGTAGCGGGATACGGGATACGGGATACTGGAACGGGTTGGGATACGTAATACGTAATACGGAATACGGAATACGGAATACAGAATACAGAATACGGAATACGGAATACGAGAAACGGGATACGGAATATGTAATACGGAATAATAAATACGGAATACTGAATACTGAATACGGAATACGGAATACGGAATACTGAATACGGAATACGGAATACTGAATACGGAATACTGAATACGGAATACGGGACACTGGAAACGGATAGCATATATAAATAAGCTGGCTATATAAATTGCGCATCGCGCAATAAAGGCCATCTAGTCCCTATATTATAAATCCTAAAAGATGACCCGCCGCCGCCGCCGGAGTGACGCCCTAAATCGGTTCCTGTGCAGTCGTCTGATGAGTTATGAACGTGATTTTTTCAGGACTTTTGGGTCCCGTGATTCAACAGGTCGTATAAAGTTTTGGTGTCGATCTGACCGACGGTGCGGCGTTGGCACGTGTGCGCGTGCGCCATTCGTTTAACATGGGAAACGCGACATTGTGAAATCGCGAAAAACGGGCAAGTTTCGCGCGGTTCCCCGGCCGCTTTCTCGGCAACCGAGAGTCGCAGCGATATGCGAGTAATACTATGTGATAGATAATCGATTGGCCTTGCGTATAGGATGTCGTCCAGAGCGATGCGCGTGCCACGTGCAAAGTTGTGACCACTTTCATGATAAAATTGGCATATTCAGGATTTAAATTGGTGCTCGGAAACTATTCGCTGTAGAACGCTGATCCGGGCACCATTTTGCAGGCGCAGCGACCGTCTTCAAATTATATGTGTTACTTAAAGCTGTGTGGCTAATATTTTGGAGTTGAAGTTGAAATGCAATATTTTCGGACCAATTAATGCTTCACACCGCCGTAACACCCAAAACGAGGACAAACTTGACCGGCAAATCTACACAGACGGATAGCGCCGTTCTTGCTGACCTATATCCATCCAAAATATTATGTAAATCGCTCATAGGTAACTTATGCTGAAGTCAACCGTAAACGATTACCGACGCTAACGTTGCGAAATAATTGCGTCGAATAAAATAGCATCGCTAAGTTTGCCCAAGACTGCCACAGTCAAATTCATCAATGAGCGCATGACCAGCTGACGTCGCACCTCCCTCCCGGGGAGATTTTGTTGAAGCCGGTTGACATATTTCAGGCATGTAAACCGCTAAAATGTTTTGGCAGAGACTGCGACACGGGAACGAGATACGGTAAGAAGATATGGGAACGAAATACGGCAACAAGATACGGAAACTGGGTACGAGAAAGGGATGCTGGAACGAGATACGGGAACAGGATACGGGAATGAGATGCGGTAACTAAATACGGTAAGGAGATATCGGAACGGTGTACTAGATACGGAAATAAGATACGGGAGCGGGATACGGGGACGGGATACGGGAACGGGATACGGGAACGGGATACGGGAACGGGATACGGGAACGGGATACGGGAACGGGATACGGGAACGGGATACGGGAACGGGATACGGGAACGGGATACGGGAACGAGATATGGGAACGGGATACGGGAATGGGATACGGGAATGGGATACGGGAATGGGATACGGGAATGGGATACGGGAATGGGATACGGGAACGGGATACGGGATAGATACGGGATAGATACGGGATACGGGAACGGGATACGGGGACGGGGTACGGGAACGGGATACGGGAACGGGATACGGGAACGGGATACGGGAACGGGATACGGAAACTGGATACGGGAGCTGATTAAGGTATACGGGATACGGGAACGGGATACGGGATCAGAATACGGGGACGGGATACGGGATACGCGATCAGAATACGGGAACGGGATACGGGATAATGGAACGAGATACGGGAACGGGATACGGGTACGGGATACGGGTACGGGATACGGGTACGGGATACGGGAACGGGATACGGGAACGGGATACGGGAACGAGATGCGGGAACGGGATACGGGATACGGAAACGGAATACGGGAACGGGATACGGGAACGGGATACGAGAACCGGATACGGGAACCGGATACGGGATACGGGATACGGGAACAGGATACGGGAACGGGATACGGGAACGGGATACGAGTACGGGATACAATATACGGGAACTGGATACGGAACGGGATACGGGAACGGGAAACAGGAAGGGGATTCGGAAACTGGATACGGGAGCGGGATAAAGGATACGGGATCGGATACGTGAACGGGATACGGGATACGGGATATGGAAACGGGAAACGAGATACGGGATACGGGAACGGGATACGGGAACGGGATACGAGAACGGGATACGAGAACGGGATACGGGAACGGGATACGGGAACGGGAAACGTGAACGGGATACGGGAGACGTGAACGGGATACGAGAACGGGATACGGGAACGGGATAAAAGAACGGAGAAACGGGATACGGCAACGGATACGGCAACGGGTACGGCAATGGATACGGCAACGGATACGGCAACGGATACGTCAACGGATACGTCAACGGATACGTCAACGGATACGGCAACGGGATACGGGAACGGGATACGGGAACGGGATACGGTAACGGGATACGGGAACGGGAACGAGAACGGGAACGGGATACGGGAACGGGATACAGTTACAGGATAAGGGAACGGGATACGGGAACGGGATACTGGAACGGGATACGGAAACGGCATACGGGGAGCGGGAACGGGATACGGGAACGGGATACGGGAACGGGATACGGGAACGGGATACGGGAACGGGATACGGGAACGGGATGCGGGAACGGGATACGGGAAAGGGATACGGGAACGGGATACGGGAACGGGATACGGGAACGGGATACGGGAACGGGATGCGGGAACGGGATACGGGAACGGGATACGGGAACGGGATACGGGAACGGGATACGGGAACGGGATACGGGAACGGGATACGGAAACGGCATACGGGATACGGGAACGGGATACGGGAACGGGATACGGGAACGGGATACGGGAACGGGATACGGGAACGGGATGCGGGAACGGGATACGGGAAAGGGATACGGGAACGGGATACGGGAACGGGATACGGGAACGGGATACGGGAACGGGATGCGGGAACGGGATACGGGAACGGGATACGGGAACGGGATACGGGAACGGGATACGGGAACGGGATACGGAAACGGCATACGGGATACGGGAACGGGATACGGGAACGGGATACGGGAACGGGATACGGGAACGGGATACGGGAACGGGATACGGGAACGGGATACGGGAACGGGATACGGGAACAGGATACGGGAACAGGATACGGGAACGGGATACGGGAACGGGATGCGGGAACGGGATACGGGAACGGGATACGGGAACGGGATACGGGAACGGGATACGGGAACAGGATACGGGAACGGGGTACGGGACACGAGAACTGGATACGGGAACGGGATACGGGAACGTGATACGAAAACGGGATACGGGAACGGAATACGGGATACGGAAACGGCATACGGGAATGGGATACAGAATACGGGATATGGGAACGGGATACGGGAACGGGATACAGGAACGGGATACGGGAACGGGAAACGGGAACGGGATACGGGAACGGGATACGGGAACGGGATACAGTTACAGGATAAGGGAACGGGATACGGGAACGGGATACGGGAACGGGATACGGGAACGGGATACGGGAACGGGATACGGGATACGGGATACGGGAATGGGATACGGAACGGTATACGGGAACGCGATACGAGAACAGGATACGGGAACAGGATATGGAACGGGATACGGGAACGGGATACGGGATACGGGAACGGGATACGGGAACGGGATACGGGAACGGGATACGGGAACGGAATATGGGAACGGGATACGGGAACGGGATACGGGAACGGGATACGGGAACGGGAACGGGATACGGGAACGGGATATAGGAACGGGATATTGGAACGGGATACGGGAACGGTATACGGGATACGGGAACTTGATACGGGATACGGGAACGGGATACGGTAACGGGATACGGGAACGGGATACGGGAACGGGATACGGGAACGGGATACGGGAACGGGATACGAGAACGGGATACGGGAACGGGATACGGGAACGGGATACGGGAACGGGATACGGGAACGGGATACGGGAACGGGATACGGGAATGGGATACGGAAACGGGAAACGGGAAACGGGAACGGGATACGGGAACGGGATATGGGAACGGGATACGGGAACGGGATACGGGAACGGGATACGGGAACGGGATACGGGAACGGGATACGGGACACGGGAACTGGATACCGGAACTGGATACGGGAATGGGATACGGGAACGGGATACTGGAGCAGGATACCGGAACAGGATACCGGAACAGGATACCGGAACAGGATACCTGAACACGATACCTGAACGGGATATGGAAGCGGGATACGGGATACGGGAACGAGATACGGGAACGAGATACAGGTACGGGATACAGGTACGGGATACAGGTACGGGATACAGGTACGGGATACGGAACGGGATAAGGGAACGGGATACGGGGACGGGATACGGGGACGGGATACGGGGACGGGATACGGGGACGGGATACGGGAACGGGATACGAAAACTGTATAAGAGAACGGGATACGGGATAGGGGGACGGGATACGGGATACGGGATACAGGATACGGGAACGGGATACGGGAACGGGATACGGGAACGGGATGCGGGAACGGGATACGGGAACGGGATACGGGAACGGGATACGGGAACGGGATACGGGAACGGGATACAGGAACGGGATACGGGAACGGGATACGGGAACGGGATACGGAATACGGAATACGGGATACGGGAAACGGCTAGCATATATAAATTAGCTGGCTATATAGATTGCGCATCGCGCAATAAAGGCCTTCTAGTCCCTATCCCTATATTATAAATCCTAAAAGATGACCCGCCGCCGCCGCCGCCGCCGCCGCCGGAGTGACGCCCTAAATCGGTTCCTGTGCAGTCGTCTGATGAGTTATGAGGAGGATTTTTTCAGGACTTTTGGGTCCCGTGATTCAACAGGTCGTATCAAGTTTTGGTGTTGATCCGACCGACGGTGCGGCGTCGGCACGTGCGCGCGTGCGCCATTCGTTTAACATGGGAAACGCGACATTGTGAAATCGCGAAAATCGGGCAAGTTTCGCCCGGTTCCCCGGCCGCTTGCTCGGCAACCGAGAATCGCAGCGATATGCGAGCAACACTATGTGATAGATAATCGATTGGCCTTGCGTATAGGATGTCGGCCAGAGCGATGCGCCTGCCACGTGCAAAGTTGTGACCACTTTCATGAAAACATTGGCATATTCAGGATTTAAATTGGTGCTCGGAAACCGTTCGACGTAGAAGGCTGAACCGGGCACCATTTTGCAGGCGCAGCGACCGTCTTCAAATTATATGTGTTACTCAAAGCTGTGTGACTAATATTTTGGAGTTGAAGTTGAAATGCAATATTTTCGGACCAATTAATGCTTCACACCGCCGTAACACCCAAAACGAGGACAAACTTGACCGGCAAATTTACACAGACGGATAGCACTGTTCTTGCTGATCTATATCCACCCAAAATATTATGTAAATCGCTCATAGGTAACTTATGCTGAAGTCAAACGTAAACGATTACCGACGCTAACGTTGCGAAATAATTGCGTCGAATAAAATAGCATCGTTTAAGTTTGCCCAAGACTGACACTGCCGCAGTCAAATTCATCAATGAGCGCATGACTAGCTGACGTCGCACCTCCCTCCCGGGGAGATTTTGTTGAAGCCGGTTGACATATGTCAGGCATGTAAACCGCTAAAATGTTTTGGCAGAGACTGCGACACGGGAACGAGATACGGTAAGAAGATATGGGAGCGAAATACGGCAACAAGATACGGAAATTGGGTACGAGAAAGTGATGCTGGAACGAAATACGGGAACAGGATACGGGAATGAGATACGTCAACTAGATATGGTAAGGAGATATCGGAACGGTGTACTAGATACGGGAATAAGATACGGGAGCGGCATACGGGAACGGGTCACGGGAACGGGCTACGGGAACGGGCTACGGGAACGGGCTACGGGAACGGGATACGGGAACGGGATACGGGAACGGGATACGGGAACGGGATACGGGAACGAGATACGGGAACGGGATACGGGAACGGGATACGGGAACGGGATGCAGGAACGTGATACGGGAACGTGATACGGGAATGGGATACGGAAACAAGATACGGAAACGGGATACGAGAACGGGGACTGGAGTGGGAGCCCGATACGGGATACTGGAACGGGATACGGCAACGGGATACAGGAATGGGATACGGCAACGGGTACGGGAATGGGATACGGGAATGGGATACGGGAATGGGATACAGGAATGGGATACGGGAATGGGATACGGGAATGGGATACGGAAATGGGATACGAGAATGGGATACGGGAATGGGATACGGGAATGGGATACGGGAATGGGATACGGGAATGGGATACGGGAACATGATATGGGATACGGGAACGGGATACGGGAACAGAATACGGGAACGGAATACGGGAACGGAATACGGGAACGGAATACGGGAACGGAATACGGGAACTGGATACGAGAACGAGATAGGGGAACGGGATACGGGAACGGGATGCGGGAACGGGATAGGGTAAAGGGATACGGAAACGGGATACGGGAACGGGATACAGGAAAGGGATACGGGAACGGGATACGGGAACGGGATACGGGAACGGGATACGGGAACGGGATACGGGAACGGGATACGGGAACGGGATACGGGATACGGGAACGGGATACGGGAACGGGATACGGGATACGGGATACGGGAACGGGATACGGGCACTGGATACGGGAACGGGATACGGAATACGGGAATGGGATACGGAACGGTATACGGGAACGCGATACGGGAACGCGATACGGGAACGGGATACGGGATACGGGAACGGGATACGGGAACGGGATACGGGAACGGGATACGGGAACGGGATACGGGAACGGGATACGGGAACGGGATACGGGAACGGGATACGGGAATAGGATACGGGAACAGGATACGGGAACGGGATATGGGAACGGGATACGGGAACGGGATACGGGAACGGGATAAGAGAAAGGGATACAGTTGTATGATACGGGAACGGGAACGGGATACGGGAACGGGATACGGGAACGGGATACGGGAACGGGATACGGGAACGGGATACGGGAACGGGATACGGGAACGGGATACGGGAACGGGATACGGGAACGGGATACGGGAACGGGATACGGGAAAGGGATACGGGAACAGGATACGGGAACGGGATACGGGAACGGGATACGGGATACGGTTTACGGGAATAGGATACGGGAACGGGATCGGGATACGCGAACGGGATACGGGAACGGGATACGGGAACGGGATACGGGAACGGGATACGGGATACGGGAACGGGATACGGGAACGGGATACGGGAACGAGAACGGGATACTGGAACGGGATAATGGAACGGGATACGGGAACGGGATACGGGAACGGGATACCGGAACGGGATACGGGAACCGGATACGGGAACCAGATACGGGAACCGGATAAGGGAACGGGATAAGGGAACAGGATACGGGAACGGGATACGGTAACGGGATACGGTAACGGGATACGGTAACGGGATGCGGTAACGGGATACGGAAACGGGATACGGAAACGGGATACGGAAACGGGATACGGAAACGGGATACGGGAACGGGATACTGGAACAGGATACGGGCACGGGATACGGGAACGGGATACGGCAACGGGATACGGCAACGGGATACGGGAACGGGATACGGGAACGGGATACGGGAACGGGAACGGGATACGGGAACGGGAACGGGATACGGGAACGGGATACAGGAACGGCATACAAGAACGGGAACGGGATACGGAATACGAAATACGGACTACGGAATACGGAATACGGAATACGGAATAATGAATACGGAATACTGAATACGGAATACGAGACACTGGAAACGGCTAGCATATATAAATAAGCTGGCTATATAAATTGCGCATCGCGCAATAAAGGCCATCTAGTCTCTATATTATAAATCCTAAAAGATGACCCGCCGCCGCCGCCGCCGCCACCGCCGCCGGAGTGACGCCCTAAATCGATTCCTGTGCAGTCGTCTGATGATTTATGGGGGTGATTTTTTCAGCACTTTTGGGTCCCGTGATTCAACAGGTCGTACCAAGTTTTGGTGTCAATCCGACCCACGGTGCGGCGTGGACACGTGCGCGCGTGCGCCATTCGTTTAACATGGGAAACGCGACATTGTGAAATCGCGAAAAACGGGCAAGTTTCCCGTGGTTCCCCGGCCGCTTACTCGGTAACCGAGTGTCGCAGCGATATGCGAGTAATACTATGTCATAGATAATCGATTGGCCTGGCGTATAAGATATCGTCCAGAGCGATGCGCTTGCCACGTGCAAAGTTGTGACCACTTTCATTATAAAATTAGCATATTCAGGATTTAAATTGGTGCTCGGAAACCGTTCGACGTAAAAGGCTGATCCGGGCACCATTTTGCAGGCGCAGCGACCGTCTTCAAATTATATGTGTTACTCAAAGCTGTGTGACTTATATTCTGGAGCTGAAGTTGAAATGCAATATTTTTGGACAATTTAATCCTTCACACCGCCGTAACACCCAAAACGACTACAAACTTGACCGGCAAATTTACACTGACGGATAGCACCGTTCTTGCTGACCTATATCCACCCAAAATATTATGTAAATCGCTCATAGGTAACTCATGCTGAAGTCAAACGTAAACGATTACCGACGCTAACGTTGCGAAATAATTGCGTCGAATAAAATATCATCGTTTAAGTTTGCCCAAGACTGACACTGCCGCAGTCAAATTCATCAATGAGCGCATGACTAGCAGACGTCGCACCTCCCTCCCGGGAGATTTTGCTGAAGCCGGTTGACATATTTCAGGCATGTAAACCGCTAAAATGTTTTAGCAGACTGCGACACGGGAACGAGATACGGTAAGAAGATATGGGAACGAAATACGGCAACAAGATTCGGAAACTGGGTACGAGAAAGTGATGCTGGAACGAGATGCGGGAACAGGATACGGGAATGAGATACGGTAACTAGATATGGTAAGGAGATATCGGAACGGTGTACGAGATACGGGAATGAGATACGGGAGCGGGATTCGGGAGCGGGATACGGGAATTGGATACGGGAATGGGATACGGGAATGGGATACGGGAATGGATACGGCAATGGGATACGGCAATGGGATACGGGAATGGGATACGGGAATGGAATACGGGAATGGGATACGGGAATGGGATACGGGAATGGGATACGGGAATGGGATACGGGAATGGGATACGGGAATGGGATACGGGAATGGGATACGGGAATGGGATACGGGAATGGGATACAGGAATGGGATACGGGAACGGGATACGTGAACGGGATACGGGAACATGATATGGGATACGGGAACGGGATACGGGAACGGAATACGGGAACGGAATACGGGAACGGAATACGGGAACGGAATACGGGAACGGAATACGGGAACGGAAAACGGGAAGGGAATACGGGAACGGGATACGAGAACATGATACGGGAACGGGATACGGGAACGGGATACGGGAACGGGATACGGGAACGGGATACGGGAACGGGATACGGGAACGGGATACGGGAACGGGATACGGGAACGGGATACGGGAACGGGATAGGGTAACGGGATGCATACGGAAACGAGCTACGGGAACGGGATACGGGAATGGGATACGTGCACGGGATACGGGAACAGGATACAGGATACGGGAATGGGATACGGAACGGTATACGGGAACGCGATACGGGAACAGGATACGGGAACAGGATACGGGGACAGGATACGGGAACAGGATAGGAAACGGGATACGGGAACGGGATACGGGAACGGGATACGGGAACGGGATACGGGAACGGGATACGGGAACGGGATACGGGAACGGGATACGGGAACGGGATACGGGAACGGGATACGGGAACGGGATACGGGATACGGGAACGGGATACGGGAACGGGATACAGTTACACGATACGGGAATGGGATACGGGAACGGGATGCGGGATACGGGAATGGGATACGGGAACGGGATACGGGAACGGGATACGGGAACGGGATACGGGAACGGGATACGGGAACGGGATACGGGAACGGGATACGGGAACGGGATACGGGAACGGGATACGGGAACGGCATACGGGATACGGGAACAGCATACGTGAACGGGATACGGGAACGGGATACGGGATCGGGATACGGGAACGGGATGCGGGAACGGGATACGGGAACGGGATACGGGAACAGGATACGGGAACGGGATACGGGATACGGGAACGGGATACGGGAACGGGATACGGGAACGGGATACGGGAACGGGATACGGGAACGGGATACGGGAACGGGATACGGGAACGGGATACGAGAACGGGATACGGGGACGAGATACGGGATACGGAAACGGCATACGGGAATGGGATACAGAATACGGGATACGGGAACGGGATACGGGGACGTGATACGGGAACGTGATACGGGAACGTGATACGGGAACGGGATACGCGAACGCGATACGGGAAAGGGATACGGGAACGGGATACGGGAACGGGATACGGGAACGGGATACGATAACGGGATACGGGAACGGGATACGGGATACGGAAACTGCATACGGGAATGGGATACAGAATACGGGATACGGGAACGGGATACAGGGACGTGATACGGGAACGTGATACGGGAACGGGATACGCGAACGGGATACGGGAAAGGGATACGGGAACGGGATACGGGAACGGGATACGGGAACGGGATACAGGAACGGGATACGGCAACGGGATACGGGAACGGGATACGGGAACGGGATACGGGAACGGGATAAGGGAACGGGATACGGGATACGGGAACGAGATACGGGAATGGGATACGGGAACGGGATACGGGAACAAAATACGGGAACGGGATACGGGAACAGGATACGGGAACGGGATACGGGAACGGGATACGGGAACGGGATACGGGAACGGGATACGGGATACGGGAACGGGATACGGAAACGGGATACAGTTACATGATACGGGTATGGGATACGGGAACGGGAGACGGGAACGGGAACGGGATACGGGATACGGGAACGGGATACGGGAACGGGATACGGGAACGGGATACGAGAACGGGATACGGGAACGGGATACGGGAACGGGATACGGGAACGGGATACGGGAACGGGATACGGGAACGGGATACGGGAACGGGATACGGGAACGGTATACGGGAACGGGATACGGGAACGGGATACGGGAACGGGATACGGGAACGGGATACGGGAACGGGATACGGGATACGGGAACGGGATACGGAATACGGAATACGAGATACAGACTACGGACTACGGAATACCGAATACGGAATACGGAATACGGAATAAGGACTACGGAATACTGAATACGGAATACAAGATACGGGAAACGGCTAGCATATATAAATTAGCTGGCTATATAAATTGCGCATCGCGCAATACAGGCCCTCTAGTCTCTATATTATAAATCCTAAAAGATGACCCGCCGCCGCCGCCGCCGCCGCCGCCGCCGCCGGAGTGACGCCCTAAATCGGTTCCTGTGCAGTCGTCTGATGAGTTATGAGAGTTTTTTTTCAGGAATTTTGGGTTCCGTGATTCAACAGGTCGTATCAAATTTTCAGCTTAATAAGACCAAAGGTGCGGTGTCGGCGCGTGCGCGCGTGCGCCATTCGTTTAACATGGGGAACGCGACATTCGGAAATCGCGAAAAACGGGCAAGTTCCTCGCGGTTCCCCGGTCACTTGCTCGGCAACCAAGAGTGGCAGCGGTACGCGAGCAACACTATGTGATAGATAATCGATTGGCCTGGCGTATAAAATGTTGTTGAGAACAATGCGCGTGCCACGTGCAAAGTTGTGACCACTTTAATGATAAAATTGGCCTATTCAGGATTTAAATTGGTGCTCGGAAACTGTTCAACGTAGAACGCTGATCCGGGCACCAATTTGCAGGCGTAGTGACCCTCTTCAAATTTTATTTGTTACTCAAAGCTGTGAGACTAATATTTTGGCGTTCAAGTTGAAATGCAATATTTTTGGACCATTTAATGCTTCACACCGCCGTAACACCCAAAATAAGGACAAACTTAACCGGAAAATTTACACAGACGGGTAGCGCCGTTCTTGCTGACCTATATCCACCCAAAATATTTTGCTAATCGCTCATAGGTAACTTATGCAGAAGTCAAACGTAAACGATTACCGAAGCTATGCGCCAGTCGGGCGCCGGCCGGCGGCCGGCGATAGCTCCCTCACGCAATAACGTAACATCGGGCTCGTTGGCTTGCGTAGTCTGCCCCCCGCGATAGCTGCCGCCCGCAATAACGTAACGCCCGGCTCGCTCGTGGTAGGTACAGATATTATCGTGAGTCATTTATAATGCGTGTATATTATGTAATACTACCACACACTGCGATCGTTTAATTTTGCCCAAGGCTGACACTGCTTCAGTCAAATTCATCCATGAGCGCATGACTAGCTGACGTCGCACCTCCTTCGCGAAGAGATTTTGTGGAAGCCGGTTGACAGATTTCAGGCATTTAAACCGCTAGAATGTTTTGGCAGAGACTGCGATGCGGCAACGAGATACGGTAATAAGATATGGAACGAAATACGGCAACAAGATACGGAAACTAGGTACGAGAAAGGGATGCTGGAACTAGATACGGGAACAGGACACGGGAATGAGATACGGGAACTAGATATGGTAAGGAGATATCGGAACGGTGTACGAGATACAGGAATGAAATACGGGAGCGGGATACGGGAACGGGATACGGTAACTGGATACGGGATCTGATTAAAGTATCCCGGATACGCGAACGGTATACCGGATACGGGATCAGAATACGGAGACGGGATACGGGAACGGGATATAAGATGTCGGGATATACGCGATATACGGGAACTGGATACGGAACGGGAAACCGGAAGGGGTTTCGGAAACTGGATACGGGAGCGGGATAAAGGATATGGGATCGGATACGTGAAGGGGATACGAGATACGGAAACGGGAAACGAGATACGGGATACTCCAACGGGATACGGGAACGGGATACGGGATACGGGAACGGGATACGGGATACAGGAACGGGATACAGGAACGGGATACGGGAACGGGATACGGGAACGGGATACGGGAACGGGATACGGGAACGGGATACGGGAACGGGATACGGGAACGGTATACGGGAACGGGATACGGGAACGGGATACGGGAACGGGATACGGGAACGGGATACGGGAACGGGATACGGGAACGGGATACGGGAACGGGATACGGGATACGGGATACGGGAACGGGCTACGGGAACGGGGTATGGGAACTGGATGCGAGAACAGGATACGGGAACAGTATACAAGATACGGGCACGGGATACAGAAACGGAAACATGTTACGGGAACGGGATACGGGAACGGGATACGAGAACGGGATACGGGAACGGGATACGGGAACGGGATACGGGAACGGGATACGGGAACGGGATGCGGGAACGGGATACGGGAACGAGATACGGGAACGGGATACGGGAACGGGATACGAGAACGGGATACGGGAACGGGATACGGGAACGGGATACGGGAATGGGATACGGGAACGGGATACGGGAACGGGATACGGGAAACGGGAACGGGATACGGGAAACGGGAACGGGATACGGGAACGGGATACGGGAACGGGCACGGGATACAGGAACGGGATACGGGAACGGGATACGGGAACAGGACACGGCAACGGGATACGGGAACGGGATACAGGAACGGGATACAGGAACGGGATACAGGAACGGGATACGGAAATGGGATACGGGATACGGGAACGGGATACGGAAAGGAGATACGGGAACGGGATACGGGAACGGGATACGAGTACTGGATACGGGAACGGAATACGGGAACGGGATACGGGAACGGAATACGGTAACAGTATACAGGAACGGGGAAACGGGATGCGGTAACGGGATACGGTAACGGGATACGGTAACGGGATACGGTAACGGGATACGGTGACGGGATACGGTAACGGGATACGGTAACGTGATACGGTAACGTGATACGGTAACGGGATACGGTAACGGGATACGGTAACGGGATACGGTAACGGGATACGGTAACGGGATACGGTAACGGGATACGGTAACGGGATACGGTAACGGGATACGGTAACGGGATACTGTAGCGGGATACGGGATACGGGATACTGGAACGGGTTGGGATACGTAATACGTAATACGGAATACGGAATACGGAATACAGAATACAGAATACGGAATACGGAATACGAGAAACGGGATACGGAATATGTAATACGGAATAATAAATACGGAATACTGAATACTGAATACGGAATACGGAATACGGAATACTGAATACGGAATACGGAATACTGAATACGGAATACTGAATACGGAATACGGGACACTGGAAACGGATAGCATATATAAATAAGCTGGCTATATAAATTGCGCATCGCGCAATAAAGGCCATCTAGTCCCTATATTATAAATCCTAAAAGATGACCCGCCGCCGCCGCCGGAGTGACGCCCTAAATCGGTTCCTGTGCAGTCGTCTGATGAGTTATGAACGTGATTTTTTCAGGACTTTTGGGTCCCGTGATTCAACAGGTCGTATAAAGTTTTGGTGTCGATCTGACCGACGGTGCGGCGTTGGCACGTGTGCGCGTGCGCCATTCGTTTAACATGGGAAACGCGACATTGTGAAATCGCGAAAAACGGGCAAGTTTCGCGCGGTTCCCCGGCCGCTTTCTCGGCAACCGAGAGTCGCAGCGATATGCGAGTAATACTATGTGATAGATAATCGATTGGCCTTGCGTATAGGATGTCGTCCAGAGCGATGCGCGTGCCACGTGCAAAGTTGTGACCACTTTCATGATAAAATTGGCATATTCAGGATTTAAATTGGTGCTCGGAAACTATTCGCTGTAGAACGCTGATCCGGGCACCATTTTGCAGGCGCAGCGACCGTCTTCAAATTATATGTGTTACTTAAAGCTGTGTGGCTAATATTTTGGAGTTGAAGTTGAAATGCAATATTTTCGGACCAATTAATGCTTCACACCGCCGTAACACCCAAAACGAGGACAAACTTGACCGGCAAATCTACACAGACGGATAGCGCCGTTCTTGCTGACCTATATCCATCCAAAATATTATGTAAATCGCTCATAGGTAACTTATGCTGAAGTCAACCGTAAACGATTACCGACGCTAACGTTGCGAAATAATTGCGTCGAATAAAATAGCATCGCTAAGTTTGCCCAAGACTGCCACAGTCAAATTCATCAATGAGCGCATGACCAGCTGACGTCGCACCTCCCTCCCGGGGAGATTTTGTTGAAGCCGGTTGACATATTTCAGGCATGTAAACCGCTAAAATGTTTTGGCAGAGACTGCGACACGGGAACGAGATACGGTAAGAAGATATGGGAACGAAATACGGCAACAAGATACGGAAACTGGGTACGAGAAAGGGATGCTGGAACGAGATACGGGAACAGGATACGGGAATGAGATGCGGTAACTAAATACGGTAAGGAGATATCGGAACGGTGTACTAGATACGGAAATAAGATACGGGAGCGGGATACGGGGACGGGATACGGGAACGGGATACGGGAACGGGATACGGGAACGGGATACGGGAACGGGATACGGGAACGGGATACGGGAACGGGATACGGGAACGGGATACGGGAACGGGATACGGGAACGAGATATGGGAACGGGATACGGGAATGGGATACGGGAATGGGATACGGGAATGGGATACGGGAATGGGATACGGGAATGGGATACGGGAACGGGATACGGGATAGATACGGGATAGATACGGGATACGGGAACGGGATACGGGGACGGGGTACGGGAACGGGATACGGGAACGGGATACGGGAACGGGATACGGGAACGGGATACGGGAACGGGATACGGGAACGGGATACGGGAACGGGATACGGGAACGGGATACAGGAACGGGATACGGGAGCGTGATACAGGAACGTGATACGGGAACGTGATACGGGAATGGGATACGGAAACAAGATACGGAAACGTGATACGGGCACGGAGACTGGAGTGGGAACGCGATACGGGATACTGGAACGGGATACGGCAACGGGATACGGCAACGGGATACGGGAATGGGATACGGGAATGGGATACGGGAATGGGATACGGGAATGGGATACGAGAATGGGATACGGGAATGGGATACGGGAATGTGATATGGGAATGGGATACGGGAATGGGATACGGGAATGGGATACGGGAATGGGATACGGGAATGGGATACGGGAATGGGATACGGGAATGGGATACGGGAATGGGATACGGGAATGGGATACGGGAATGGGATACGGGAATGGGATACGGGATTGGGATACGGGAATGGGATACGGGAATGGGATACGGGAATGGGATACGGGAATGGGATACGGGAATGGGATACGGGAATGGGATACGGGAATGGGATACGGGAATGGGATACGGGAATGGGATACGGGAATGGGATACGGGAATGGGATACGGGAATGGGATACGGGAATGGGATACGGGAATGGGATAGGAGAATGGGATACGAGAATGGGATACGGGAACATGGTATGGGATACGGGAACATGGTATGGGATACGGGAACGGGATACGGGAACGGAATACGGAAACGGAATACGGGAACGGAATACGGGAACGGAATACGGGAACGGAATACGGGAACGGGATACGAGCACGGGATACGAGAACGGGATACGGGAACGGGATACGGGAACGGGATAGGGTAACGGGATACATACGGAAACGGGATACGGGAATGGGATACGGGAACGGGATACGGGAACAAAATACGGGAACGGGATACGGGAACAGGATACGGGAACGGGATACGGGAACGGGATACGGGAACGGGATACGGGAACGGGATACGGGATACGGGAACGGGATACGGAAACGGGATACAGTTACATGATACGGGTATGGGATACGGGAACGGGAGACGGGAACGGGAACGGGATACGGGATACGGGAACGGGATACGGGAACGGGATACGGGAACGGGATACGAGAACGGGATACGGGAACGGGATACGGGAACGGGAACGGGATACGGGAACGGGATACGGGAACGGGATACGGGAACGGGATACGGGAACGGTATACGGGAACGGGATACGGGAACGGGATACGGGAACGGGATACGGGAACGGGATACGGGAACGGGATACGGGATACGGGAACGGGATACGGAATACGGAATACGAGATACAGACTACGGACTACGGAATACCGAATACGGAATACGGAATACGGAATAAGGACTACGGAATACTGAATACGGAATACAAGATACGGGAAACGGCTAGCATATATAAATTAGCTGGCTATATAAATTGCGCATCGCGCAATACAGGCCCTCTAGTCTCTATATTATAAATCCTAAAAGATGACCCGCCGCCGCCGCCGCCGCCGCCGCCGCCGCCGGAGTGACGCCCTAAATCGGTTCCTGTGCAGTCGTCTGATGAGTTATGAGAGTTTTTTTTCAGGAATTTTGGGTTCCGTGATTCAACAGGTCGTATCAAATTTTCAGCTTAATAAGACCAAAGGTGCGGTGTCGGCGCGTGCGCGCGTGCGCCATTCGTTTAACATGGGGAACGCGACATTCGGAAATCGCGAAAAACGGGCAAGTTCCTCGCGGTTCCCCGGTCACTTGCTCGGCAACCAAGAGTGGCAGCGGTACGCGAGCAACACTATGTGATAGATAATCGATTGGCCTGGCGTATAAAATGTTGTTGAGAACAATGCGCGTGCCACGTGCAAAGTTGTGACCACTTTAATGATAAAATTGGCCTATTCAGGATTTAAATTGGTGCTCGGAAACTGTTCAACGTAGAACGCTGATCCGGGCACCAATTTGCAGGCGTAGTGACCCTCTTCAAATTTTATTTGTTACTCAAAGCTGTGAGACTAATATTTTGGCGTTCAAGTTGAAATGCAATATTTTTGGACCATTTAATGCTTCACACCGCCGTAACACCCAAAATAAGGACAAACTTAACCGGAAAATTTACACAGACGGGTAGCGCCGTTCTTGCTGACCTATATCCACCCAAAATATTTTGCTAATCGCTCATAGGTAACTTATGCAGAAGTCAAACGTAAACGATTACCGAAGCTATGCGCCAGTCGGGCGCCGGCCGGCGGCCGGCGATAGCTCCCTCACGCAATAACGTAACATCGGGCTCGTTGGCTTGCGTAGTCTGCCCCCCGCGATAGCTGCCGCCCGCAATAACGTAACGCCCGGCTCGCTCGTGGTAGGTACAGATATTATCGTGAGTCATTTATAATGCGTGTATATTATGTAATACTACCACACACTGCGATCGTTTAATTTTGCCCAAGGCTGACACTGCTTCAGTCAAATTCATCCATGAGCGCATGACTAGCTGACGTCGCACCTCCTTCGCGAAGAGATTTTGTGGAAGCCGGTTGACAGATTTCAGGCATTTAAACCGCTAGAATGTTTTGGCAGAGACTGCGATGCGGCAACGAGATACGGTAATAAGATATGGAACGAAATACGGCAACAAGATACGGAAACTAGGTACGAGAAAGGGATGCTGGAACTAGATACGGGAACAGGACACGGGAATGAGATACGGGAACTAGATATGGTAAGGAGATATCGGAACGGTGTACGAGATACAGGAATGAAATACGGGAGCGGGATACGGGAACGGGATACGGTAACTGGATACGGGATCTGATTAAAGTATCCCGGATACGCGAACGGTATACCGGATACGGGATCAGAATACGGAGACGGGATACGGGAACGGGATATAAGATGTCGGGATATACGCGATATACGGGAACTGGATACGGAACGGGAAACCGGAAGGGGTTTCGGAAACTGGATACGGGAGCGGGATAAAGGATATGGGATCGGATACGTGAAGGGGATACGAGATACGGAAACGGGAAACGAGATACGGGATACTCCAACGGGATACGGGAACGGGATACGGGATACGGGAACGGGATACGGGATACAGGAACGGGATACAGGAACGGGATACGGGAACGGGATACGGGAACGGGATACGGGAACGGGATACGGGAACGGGATACGGGAACGGGATACGGGAACGGTATACGGGAACGGGATACGGGAACGGGATACGGGAACGGGATACGGGAACGGGATACGGGAACGGGATACGGGAACGGGATACGGGAACGGGATACGGGATACGGGATACGGGAACGGGCTACGGGAACGGGGTATGGGAACTGGATGCGAGAACAGGATACGGGAACAGTATACAAGATACGGGCACGGGATACAGAAACGGAAACATGTTACGGGAACGGGATACGGGAACGGGATACGAGAACGGGATACGGGAACGGGATACGGGAACGGGATACGGGAACGGGATACGGGAACGGGATGCGGGAACGGGATACGGGAACGAGATACGGGAACGGGATACGGGAACGGGATACGAGAACGGGATACGGGAACGGGATACGGGAACGGGATACGGGAATGGGATACGGGAACGGGATACGGGAACGGGATACGGGAAACGGGAACGGGATACGGGAAACGGGAACGGGATACGGGAACGGGATACGGGAACGGGCACGGGATACAGGAACGGGATACGGGAACGGGATACGGGAACAGGACACGGCAACGGGATACGGGAACGGGATACAGGAACGGGATACAGGAACGGGATACAGGAACGGGATACGGAAATGGGATACGGGATACGGGAACGGGATACGGAAAGGAGATACGGGAACGGGATACGGGAACGGGATACGAGTACTGGATACGGGAACGGAATACGGGAACGGGATACGGGAACGGAATACGGTAACAGTATACAGGAACGGGGAAACGGGATGCGGTAACGGGATACGGTAACGGGATACGGTAACGGGATACGGTAACGGGATACGGTAACGGGATACGGTGACGGGATACGGTAACGGGATACGGTAACGTGATACGGTAACGTGATACGGTAACGGGATACGGTAACGGGATACGGTAACGGGATACGGTAACGGGATACGGTAACGGGATACGGTAACGGGATACGGTAACGGGATACGGTAACGGGATACTGTAGCGGGATACGGGATACGGGATACTGGAACGGGTTGGGATACGTAATACGTAATACGGAATACGGAATACGGAATACAGAATACAGAATACGGAATACGGAATACGAGAAACGGGATACGGAATATGTAATACGGAATAATAAATACGGAATACTGAATACTGAATACGGAATACGGAATACGGAATACTGAATACGGAATACGGAATACTGAATACGGAATACTGAATACGGAATACGGGACACTGGAAACGGATAGCATATATAAATAAGCTGGCTATATAAATTGCGCATCGCGCAATAAAGGCCATCTAGTCCCTATATTATAAATCCTAAAAGATGACCCGCCGCCGCCGCCGGAGTGACGCCCTAAATCGGTTCCTGTGCAGTCGTCTGATGAGTTATGAACGTGATTTTTTCAGGACTTTTGGGTCCCGTGATTCAACAGGTCGTATAAAGTTTTGGTGTCGATCTGACCGACGGTGCGGCGTTGGCACGTGTGCGCGTGCGCCATTCGTTTAACATGGGAAACGCGACATTGTGAAATCGCGAAAAACGGGCAAGTTTCGCGCGGTTCCCCGGCCGCTTTCTCGGCAACCGAGAGTCGCAGCGATATGCGAGTAATACTATGTGATAGATAATCGATTGGCCTTGCGTATAGGATGTCGTCCAGAGCGATGCGCGTGCCACGTGCAAAGTTGTGACCACTTTCATGATAAAATTGGCATATTCAGGATTTAAATTGGTGCTCGGAAACTATTCGCTGTAGAACGCTGATCCGGGCACCATTTTGCAGGCGCAGCGACCGTCTTCAAATTATATGTGTTACTTAAAGCTGTGTGGCTAATATTTTGGAGTTGAAGTTGAAATGCAATATTTTCGGACCAATTAATGCTTCACACCGCCGTAACACCCAAAACGAGGACAAACTTGACCGGCAAATCTACACAGACGGATAGCGCCGTTCTTGCTGACCTATATCCATCCAAAATATTATGTAAATCGCTCATAGGTAACTTATGCTGAAGTCAACCGTAAACGATTACCGACGCTAACGTTGCGAAATAATTGCGTCGAATAAAATAGCATCGCTAAGTTTGCCCAAGACTGCCACAGTCAAATTCATCAATGAGCGCATGACCAGCTGACGTCGCACCTCCCTCCCGGGGAGATTTTGTTGAAGCCGGTTGACATATTTCAGGCATGTAAACCGCTAAAATGTTTTGGCAGAGACTGCGACACGGGAACGAGATACGGTAAGAAGATATGGGAACGAAATACGGCAACAAGATACGGAAACTGGGTACGAGAAAGGGATGCTGGAACGAGATACGGGAACAGGATACGGGAATGAGATGCGGTAACTAAATACGGTAAGGAGATATCGGAACGGTGTACTAGATACGGAAATAAGATACGGGAGCGGGATACGGGGACGGGATACGGGAACGGGATACGGGAACGGGATACGGGAACGGGATACGGGAACGGGATACGGGAACGGGATACGGGAACGGGATACGGGAACGGGATACGGGAACGGGATACGGGAACGAGATATGGGAACGGGATACGGGAATGGGATACGGGAATGGGATACGGGAATGGGATACGGGAATGGGATACGGGAATGGGATACGGGAACGGGATACGGGATAGATACGGGATAGATACGGGATACGGGAACGGGATACGGGGACGGGGTACGGGAACGGGATACGGGAACGGGATACGGGAACGGGATACGGGAACGGGATACGGGAACGGGATACGGGAACGGGATACGGGAACGGGATACGGGAACGGGATACAGGAACGGGATACGGGAGCGTGATACAGGAACGTGATACGGGAACGTGATACGGGAATGGGATACGGAAACAAGATACGGAAACGTGATACGGGCACGGAGACTGGAGTGGGAACGCGATACGGGATACTGGAACGGGATACGGCAACGGGATACGGCAACGGGATACGGGAATGGGATACGGGAATGGGATACGGGAATGGGATACGGGAATGGGATACGAGAATGGGATACGGGAATGGGATACGGGAATGTGATATGGGAATGGGATACGGGAATGGGATACGGGAATGGGATACGGGAATGGGATACGGGAATGGGATACGGGAATGGGATACGGGAATGGGATACGGGAATGGGATACGGGAATGGGATACGGGAATGGGATACGGGAATGGGATACGGGATTGGGATACGGGAATGGGATACGGGAATGGGATACGGGAATGGGATACGGGAATGGGATACGGGAATGGGATACGGGAATGGGATACGGGAATGGGATACGGGAATGGGATACGGGAATGGGATACGGGAATGGGATACGGGAATGGGATACGGGAATGGGATACGGGAATGGGATACGGGAATGGGATAGGAGAATGGGATACGAGAATGGGATACGGGAACATGGTATGGGATACGGGAACATGGTATGGGATACGGGAACGGGATACGGGAACGGAATACGGAAACGGAATACGGGAACGGAATACGGGAACGGAATACGGGAACGGAATACGGGAACGGGATACGAGCACGGGATACGAGAACGGGATACGGGAACGGGATACGGGAACGGGATAGGGTAACGGGATACATACGGAAACGGGATACGGGAATGGGATACGGGAACGGGATACGGGAACAAAATACGGGAACGGGATACGGGAACAGGATACGGGAACGGGATACGGGAACGGGATACGGGAACGGGATACGGGAACGGGATACGGGATACGGGAACGGGATACGGAAACGGGATACAGTTACATGATACGGGTATGGGATACGGGAACGGGAGACGGGAACGGGAACGGGATACGGGATACGGGAACGGGATACGGGAACGGGATACGGGAACGGGATACGAGAACGGGATACGGGAACGGGATACGGGAACGGGATACGGGAACGGGATACGGGAACGGGATACGGGAACGGGATACGGGAACGGTATACGGGAACGGGATACGGGAACGGGATACGGGAACGGGATACGGGAACGGGATACGGGAACGGGATACGGGATACGGGAACGGGATACGGAATACGGAATACGAGATACAGACTACGGACTACGGAATACCGAATACGGAATACGGAATACGGAATAAGGACTACGGAATACTGAATACGGAATACAAGATACGGGAAACGGCTAGCATATATAAATTAGCTGGCTATATAAATTGCGCATCGCGCAATACAGGCCCTCTAGTCTCTATATTATAAATCCTAAAAGATGACCCGCCGCCGCCGCCGCCGCCGCCGCCGCCGCCGGAGTGACGCCCTAAATCGGTTCCTGTGCAGTCGTCTGATGAGTTATGAGAGTTTTTTTTCAGGAATTTTGGGTTCCGTGATTCAACAGGTCGTATCAAATTTTCAGCTTAATAAGACCAAAGGTGCGGTGTCGGCGCGTGCGCGCGTGCGCCATTCGTTTAACATGGGGAACGCGACATTCGGAAATCGCGAAAAACGGGCAAGTTCCTCGCGGTTCCCCGGTCACTTGCTCGGCAACCAAGAGTGGCAGCGGTACGCGAGCAACACTATGTGATAGATAATCGATTGGCCTGGCGTATAAAATGTTGTTGAGAACAATGCGCGTGCCACGTGCAAAGTTGTGACCACTTTAATGATAAAATTGGCCTATTCAGGATTTAAATTGGTGCTCGGAAACTGTTCAACGTAGAACGCTGATCCGGGCACCAATTTGCAGGCGTAGTGACCCTCTTCAAATTTTATTTGTTACTCAAAGCTGTGAGACTAATATTTTGGCGTTCAAGTTGAAATGCAATATTTTTGGACCATTTAATGCTTCACACCGCCGTAACACCCAAAATAAGGACAAACTTAACCGGAAAATTTACACAGACGGGTAGCGCCGTTCTTGCTGACCTATATCCACCCAAAATATTTTGCTAATCGCTCATAGGTAACTTATGCAGAAGTCAAACGTAAACGATTACCGAAGCTATGCGCCAGTCGGGCGCCGGCCGGCGGCCGGCGATAGCTCCCTCACGCAATAACGTAACATCGGGCTCGTTGGCTTGCGTAGTCTGCCCCCCGCGATAGCTGCCGCCCGCAATAACGTAACGCCCGGCTCGCTCGTGGTAGGTACAGATATTATCGTGAGTCATTTATAATGCGTGTATATTATGTAATACTACCACACACTGCGATCGTTTAATTTTGCCCAAGGCTGACACTGCTTCAGTCAAATTCATCCATGAGCGCATGACTAGCTGACGTCGCACCTCCTTCGCGAAGAGATTTTGTGGAAGCCGGTTGACAGATTTCAGGCATTTAAACCGCTAGAATGTTTTGGCAGAGACTGCGATGCGGCAACGAGATACGGTAATAAGATATGGAACGAAATACGGCAACAAGATACGGAAACTAGGTACGAGAAAGGGATGCTGGAACTAGATACGGGAACAGGACACGGGAATGAGATACGGGAACTAGATATGGTAAGGAGATATCGGAACGGTGTACGAGATACAGGAATGAAATACGGGAGCGGGATACGGGAACGGGATACGGTAACTGGATACGGGATCTGATTAAAGTATCCCGGATACGCGAACGGTATACCGGATACGGGATCAGAATACGGAGACGGGATACGGGAACGGGATATAAGATGTCGGGATATACGCGATATACGGGAACTGGATACGGAACGGGAAACCGGAAGGGGTTTCGGAAACTGGATACGGGAGCGGGATAAAGGATATGGGATCGGATACGTGAAGGGGATACGAGATACGGAAACGGGAAACGAGATACGGGATACTCCAACGGGATACGGGAACGGGATACGGGATACGGGAACGGGATACGGGATACAGGAACGGGATACAGGAACGGGATACGGGAACGGGATACGGGAACGGGATACGGGAACGGGATACGGGAACGGGATACGGGAACGGGATACGGGAACGGTATACGGGAACGGGATACGGGAACGGGATACGGGAACGGGATACGGGAACGGGATACGGGAACGGGATACGGGAACGGGATACGGGAACGGGATACGGGATACGGGATACGGGAACGGGCTACGGGAACGGGGTATGGGAACTGGATGCGAGAACAGGATACGGGAACAGTATACAAGATACGGGCACGGGATACAGAAACGGAAACATGTTACGGGAACGGGATACGGGAACGGGATACGAGAACGGGATACGGGAACGGGATACGGGAACGGGATACGGGAACGGGATACGGGAACGGGATGCGGGAACGGGATACGGGAACGAGATACGGGAACGGGATACGGGAACGGGATACGAGAACGGGATACGGGAACGGGATACGGGAACGGGATACGGGAATGGGATACGGGAACGGGATACGGGAACGGGATACGGGAAACGGGAACGGGATACGGGAAACGGGAACGGGATACGGGAACGGGATACGGGAACGGGCACGGGATACAGGAACGGGATACGGGAACGGGATACGGGAACAGGACACGGCAACGGGATACGGGAACGGGATACAGGAACGGGATACAGGAACGGGATACAGGAACGGGATACGGAAATGGGATACGGGATACGGGAACGGGATACGGAAAGGAGATACGGGAACGGGATACGGGAACGGGATACGAGTACTGGATACGGGAACGGAATACGGGAACGGGATACGGGAACGGAATACGGTAACAGTATACAGGAACGGGGAAACGGGATGCGGTAACGGGATACGGTAACGGGATACGGTAACGGGATACGGTAACGGGATACGGTGACGGGATACGGTAACGGGATACGGTAACGTGATACGGTAACGTGATACGGTAACGGGATACGGTAACGGGATACGGTAACGGGATACGGTAACGGGATACGGTAACGGGATACGGTAACGGGATACGGTAACGGGATACGGTAACGGGATACGGTAACGGGATACTGTAGCGGGATACGGGATACGGGATACTGGAACGGGTTGGGATACGTAATACGTAATACGGAATACGGAATACGGAATACAGAATACAGAATACGGAATACGGAATACGAGAAACGGGATACGGAATATGTAATACGGAATAATAAATACGGAATACTGAATACTGAATACGGAATACGGAATACGGAATACTGAATACGGAATACGGAATACTGAATACGGAATACTGAATACGGAATACGGGACACTGGAAACGGATAGCATATATAAATAAGCTGGCTATATAAATTGCGCATCGCGCAATAAAGGCCATCTAGTCCCTATATTATAAATCCTAAAAGATGACCCGCCGCCGCCGCCGGAGTGACGCCCTAAATCGGTTCCTGTGCAGTCGTCTGATGAGTTATGAACGTGATTTTTTCAGGACTTTTGGGTCCCGTGATTCAACAGGTCGTATAAAGTTTTGGTGTCGATCTGACCGACGGTGCGGCGTTGGCACGTGTGCGCGTGCGCCATTCGTTTAACATGGGAAACGCGACATTGTGAAATCGCGAAAAACGGGCAAGTTTCGCGCGGTTCCCCGGCCGCTTTCTCGGCAACCGAGAGTCGCAGCGATATGCGAGTAATACTATGTGATAGATAATCGATTGGCCTTGCGTATAGGATGTCGTCCAGAGCGATGCGCGTGCCACGTGCAAAGTTGTGACCACTTTCATGATAAAATTGGCATATTCAGGATTTAAATTGGTGCTCGGAAACTATTCGCTGTAGAACGCTGATCCGGGCACCATTTTGCAGGCGCAGCGACCGTCTTCAAATTATATGTGTTACTTAAAGCTGTGTGGCTAATATTTTGGAGTTGAAGTTGAAATGCAATATTTTCGGACCAATTAATGCTTCACACCGCCGTAACACCCAAAACGAGGACAAACTTGACCGGCAAATCTACACAGACGGATAGCGCCGTTCTTGCTGACCTATATCCATCCAAAATATTATGTAAATCGCTCATAGGTAACTTATGCTGAAGTCAACCGTAAACGATTACCGACGCTAACGTTGCGAAATAATTGCGTCGAATAAAATAGCATCGCTAAGTTTGCCCAAGACTGCCACAGTCAAATTCATCAATGAGCGCATGACCAGCTGACGTCGCACCTCCCTCCCGGGGAGATTTTGTTGAAGCCGGTTGACATATTTCAGGCATGTAAACCGCTAAAATGTTTTGGCAGAGACTGCGACACGGGAACGAGATACGGTAAGAAGATATGGGAACGAAATACGGCAACAAGATACGGAAACTGGGTACGAGAAAGGGATGCTGGAACGAGATACGGGAACAGGATACGGGAATGAGATGCGGTAACTAAATACGGTAAGGAGATATCGGAACGGTGTACTAGATACGGAAATAAGATACGGGAGCGGGATACGGGGACGGGATACGGGAACGGGATACGGGAACGGGATACGGGAACGGGATACGGGAACGGGATACGGGAACGGGATACGGGAACGGGATACGGGAACGGGATACGGGAACGGGATACGGGAACGAGATATGGGAACGGGATACGGGAATGGGATACGGGAATGGGATACGGGAATGGGATACGGGAATGGGATACGGGAATGGGATACGGGAACGGGATACGGGATAGATACGGGATAGATACGGGATACGGGAACGGGATACGGGGACGGGGTACGGGAACGGGATACGGGAACGGGATACGGGAACGGGATACGGGAACGGGATACGGAAACTGGATACGGGAGCTGATTAAGGTATACGGGATACGGGAACGGGATACGGGATCAGAATACGGGGACGGGATACGGGATACGCGATCAGAATACGGGAACGGGATACGGGATAATGGAACGAGATACGGGAACGGGATACGGGTACGGGATACGGGTACGGGATACGGGTACGGGATACGGGAACGGGATACGGGAACGGGATACGGGAACGAGATGCGGGAACGGGATACGGGATACGGAAACGGAATACGGGAACGGGATACGGGAACGGGATACGAGAACCGGATACGGGAACCGGATACGGGATACGGGATACGGGAACAGGATACGGGAACGGGATACGGGAACGGGATACGAGTACGGGATACAATATACGGGAACTGGATACGGAACGGGATACGGGAACGGGAAACAGGAAGGGGATTCGGAAACTGGATACGGGAGCGGGATAAAGGATACGGGATCGGATACGTGAACGGGATACGGGATACGGGATATGGAAACGGGAAACGAGATACGGGATACGGGAACGGGATACGGGAACGGGATACGAGAACGGGATACGAGAACGGGATACGGGAACGGGATACGGGAACGGGAAACGTGAACGGGATACGGGAGACGTGAACGGGATACGAGAACGGGATACGGGAACGGGATAAAAGAACGGAGAAACGGGATACGGCAACGGATACGGCAACGGGTACGGCAATGGATACGGCAACGGATACGGCAACGGATACGTCAACGGATACGTCAACGGATACGTCAACGGATACGGCAACGGGATACGGGAACGGGATACGGGAACGGGATACGGTAACGGGATACGGGAACGGGAACGAGAACGGGAACGGGATACGGGAACGGGATACAGTTACAGGATAAGGGAACGGGATACGGGAACGGGATACTGGAACGGGATACGGAAACGGCATACGGGGAGCGGGAACGGGATACGGGAACGGGATACGGGAACGGGATACGGGAACGGGATACGGGAACGGGATACGGGAACGGGATGCGGGAACGGGATACGGGAAAGGGATACGGGAACGGGATACGGGAACGGGATACGGGAACGGGATACGGGAACGGGATGCGGGAACGGGATACGGGAACGGGATACGGGAACGGGATACGGGAACGGGATACGGGAACGGGATACGGGAACGGGATACGGAAACGGCATACGGGATACGGGAACGGGATACGGGAACGGGATACGGGAACGGGATACGGGAACGGGATACGGGAACGGGATGCGGGAACGGGATACGGGAAAGGGATACGGGAACGGGATACGGGAACGGGATACGGGAACGGGATACGGGAACGGGATGCGGGAACGGGATACGGGAACGGGATACGGGAACGGGATACGGGAACGGGATACGGGAACGGGATACGGAAACGGCATACGGGATACGGGAACGGGATACGGGAACGGGATACGGGAACGGGATACGGGAACGGGATACGGGAACGGGATACGGGAACGGGATACGGGAACGGGATACGGGAACAGGATACGGGAACAGGATACGGGAACGGGATACGGGAACGGGATGCGGGAACGGGATACGGGAACGGGATACGGGAACGGGATACGGGAACGGGATACGGGAACAGGATACGGGAACGGGGTACGGGACACGAGAACTGGATACGGGAACGGGATACGGGAACGTGATACGAAAACGGGATACGGGAACGGAATACGGGATACGGAAACGGCATACGGGAATGGGATACAGAATACGGGATATGGGAACGGGATACGGGAACGGGATACAGGAACGGGATACGGGAACGGGAAACGGGAACGGGATACGGGAACGGGATACGGGAACGGGATACAGTTACAGGATAAGGGAACGGGATACGGGAACGGGATACGGGAACGGGATACGGGAACGGGATACGGGAACGGGATACGGGATACGGGATACGGGAATGGGATACGGAACGGTATACGGGAACGCGATACGAGAACAGGATACGGGAACAGGATATGGAACGGGATACGGGAACGGGATACGGGATACGGGAACGGGATACGGGAACGGGATACGGGAACGGGATACGGGAACGGAATATGGGAACGGGATACGGGAACGGGATACGGGAACGGGATACGGGAACGGGAACGGGATACGGGAACGGGATATAGGAACGGGATATTGGAACGGGATACGGGAACGGTATACGGGATACGGGAACTTGATACGGGATACGGGAACGGGATACGGTAACGGGATACGGGAACGGGATACGGGAACGGGATACGGGAACGGGATACGGGAACGGGATACGAGAACGGGATACGGGAACGGGATACGGGAACGGGATACGGGAACGGGATACGGGAACGGGATACGGGAACGGGATACGGGAATGGGATACGGAAACGGGAAACGGGAAACGGGAACGGGATACGGGAACGGGATATGGGAACGGGATACGGGAACGGGATACGGGAACGGGATACGGGAACGGGATACGGGAACGGGATACGGGACACGGGAACTGGATACCGGAACTGGATACGGGAATGGGATACGGGAACGGGATACTGGAGCAGGATACCGGAACAGGATACCGGAACAGGATACCGGAACAGGATACCTGAACACGATACCTGAACGGGATATGGAAGCGGGATACGGGATACGGGAACGAGATACGGGAACGAGATACAGGTACGGGATACAGGTACGGGATACAGGTACGGGATACAGGTACGGGATACGGAACGGGATAAGGGAACGGGATACGGGGACGGGATACGGGGACGGGATACGGGGACGGGATACGGGGACGGGATACGGGAACGGGATACGAAAACTGTATAAGAGAACGGGATACGGGATAGGGGGACGGGATACGGGATACGGGATACAGGATACGGGAACGGGATACGGGAACGGGATACGGGAACGGGATGCGGGAACGGGATACGGGAACGGGATACGGGAACGGGATACGGGAACGGGATACGGGAACGGGATACAGGAACGGGATACGGGAACGGGATACGGGAACGGGATACGGAATACGGAATACGGGATACGGGAAACGGCTAGCATATATAAATTAGCTGGCTATATAGATTGCGCATCGCGCAATAAAGGCCTTCTAGTCCCTATCCCTATATTATAAATCCTAAAAGATGACCCGCCGCCGCCGCCGCCGCCGCCGCCGGAGTGACGCCCTAAATCGGTTCCTGTGCAGTCGTCTGATGAGTTATGAGGAGGATTTTTTCAGGACTTTTGGGTCCCGTGATTCAACAGGTCGTATCAAGTTTTGGTGTTGATCCGACCGACGGTGCGGCGTCGGCACGTGCGCGCGTGCGCCATTCGTTTAACATGGGAAACGCGACATTGTGAAATCGCGAAAATCGGGCAAGTTTCGCCCGGTTCCCCGGCCGCTTGCTCGGCAACCGAGAATCGCAGCGATATGCGAGCAACACTATGTGATAGATAATCGATTGGCCTTGCGTATAGGATGTCGGCCAGAGCGATGCGCCTGCCACGTGCAAAGTTGTGACCACTTTCATGAAAACATTGGCATATTCAGGATTTAAATTGGTGCTCGGAAACCGTTCGACGTAGAAGGCTGAACCGGGCACCATTTTGCAGGCGCAGCGACCGTCTTCAAATTATATGTGTTACTCAAAGCTGTGTGACTAATATTTTGGAGTTGAAGTTGAAATGCAATATTTTCGGACCAATTAATGCTTCACACCGCCGTAACACCCAAAACGAGGACAAACTTGACCGGCAAATTTACACAGACGGATAGCACTGTTCTTGCTGATCTATATCCACCCAAAATATTATGTAAATCGCTCATAGGTAACTTATGCTGAAGTCAAACGTAAACGATTACCGACGCTAACGTTGCGAAATAATTGCGTCGAATAAAATAGCATCGTTTAAGTTTGCCCAAGACTGACACTGCCGCAGTCAAATTCATCAATGAGCGCATGACTAGCTGACGTCGCACCTCCCTCCCGGGGAGATTTTGTTGAAGCCGGTTGACATATGTCAGGCATGTAAACCGCTAAAATGTTTTGGCAGAGACTGCGACACGGGAACGAGATACGGTAAGAAGATATGGGAGCGAAATACGGCAACAAGATACGGAAATTGGGTACGAGAAAGTGATGCTGGAACGAAATACGGGAACAGGATACGGGAATGAGATACGTCAACTAGATATGGTAAGGAGATATCGGAACGGTGTACTAGATACGGGAATAAGATACGGGAGCGGCATACGGGAACGGGTCACGGGAACGGGCTACGGGAACGGGCTACGGGAACGGGCTACGGGAACGGGATACGGGAACGGGATACGGGAACGGGATACGGGAACGGGATACGGGAACGAGATACGGGAACGGGATACGGGAACGGGATACGGGAACGGGATGCAGGAACGTGATACGGGAACGTGATACGGGAATGGGATACGGAAACAAGATACGGAAACGGGATACGAGAACGGGGACTGGAGTGGGAGCCCGATACGGGATACTGGAACGGGATACGGCAACGGGATACAGGAATGGGATACGGCAACGGCTACGGGAATGGGATACGGGAATGGGATACGGGAATGGGATACAGGAATGGGATACGGGAATGGGATACGGGAATGGGATACGGAAATGGGATACGAGAATGGGATACGGGAATGGGATACGGGAATGGGATACGGGAATGGGATACGGGAATGGGATACGGGAACATGATATGGGATACGGGAACGGGATACGGGAACAGAATACGGGAACGGAATACGGGAACGGAATACGGGAACGGAATACGGGAACGGAATACGGGAACTGGATACGAGAACGAGATAGGGGAACGGGATACGGGAACGGGATGCGGGAACGGGATAGGGTAAAGGGATACGGAAACGGGATACGGGAACGGGATACAGGAAAGGGATACGGGAACGGGATACGGGAACGGGATACGGGAACGGGATACGGGAACGGGATACGGGAACGGGATACGGGAACGGGATACGGGATACGGGAACGGGATACGGGAACGGGATACGGGATACGGGATACGGGAACGGGATACGGGCACTGGATACGGGAACGGGATACGGAATACGGGAATGGGATACGGAACGGTATACGGGAACGCGATACGGGAACGCGATACGGGAACGGGATACGGGATACGGGAACGGGATACGGGAACGGGATACGGGAACGGGATACGGGAACGGGATACGGGAACGGGATACGGGAACGGGATACGGGAACGGGATACGGGAATAGGATACGGGAACAGGATACGGGAACGGGATATGGGAACGGGATACGGGAACGGGATACGGGAACGGGATAAGAGAAAGGGATACAGTTGTATGATACGGGAACGGGAACGGGATACGGGAACGGGATACGGGAACGGGATACGGGAACGGGATACGGGAACGGGATACGGGAACGGGATACGGGAACGGGATACGGGAACGGGATACGGGAACGGGATACGGGAACGGGATACGGGAAAGGGATACGGGAACAGGATACGGGAACGGGATACGGGAACGGGATACGGGATACGGTTTACGGGAATAGGATACGGGAACGGGATCGGGATACGCGAACGGGATACGGGAACGGGATACGGGAACGGGATACGGGAACGGGATACGGGATACGGGAACGGGATACGGGAACGGGATACGGGAACGAGAACGGGATACTGGAACGGGATAATGGAACGGGATACGGGAACGGGATACGGGAACGGGATACCGGAACGGGATACGGGAACCGGATACGGGAACCAGATACGGGAACCGGATAAGGGAACGGGATAAGGGAACAGGATACGGGAACGGGATACGGTAACGGGATACGGTAACGGGATACGGTAACGGGATGCGGTAACGGGATACGGAAACGGGATACGGAAACGGGATACGGAAACGGGATACGGAAACGGGATACGGGAACGGGATACTGGAACAGGATACGGGCACGGGATACGGGAACGGGATACGGCAACGGGATACGGCAACGGGATACGGGAACGGGATACGGGAACGGGATACGGGAACGGGAACGGGATACGGGAACGGGAACGGGATACGGGAACGGGATACAGGAACGGCATACAAGAACGGGAACGGGATACGGAATACGAAATACGGACTACGGAATACGGAATACGGAATACGGAATAATGAATACGGAATACTGAATACGGAATACGAGACACTGGAAACGGCTAGCATATATAAATAAGCTGGCTATATAAATTGCGCATCGCGCAATAAAGGCCATCTAGTCTCTATATTATAAATCCTAAAAGATGACCCGCCGCCGCCGCCGCCGCCACCGCCGCCGGAGTGACGCCCTAAATCGATTCCTGTGCAGTCGTCTGATGATTTATGGGGGTGATTTTTTCAGCACTTTTGGGTCCCGTGATTCAACAGGTCGTACCAAGTTTTGGTGTCAATCCGACCCACGGTGCGGCGTGGACACGTGCGCGCGTGCGCCATTCGTTTAACATGGGAAACGCGACATTGTGAAATCGCGAAAAACGGGCAAGTTTCCCGTGGTTCCCCGGCCGCTTACTCGGTAACCGAGTGTCGCAGCGATATGCGAGTAATACTATGTCATAGATAATCGATTGGCCTGGCGTATAAGATATCGTCCAGAGCGATGCGCTTGCCACGTGCAAAGTTGTGACCACTTTCATTATAAAATTAGCATATTCAGGATTTAAATTGGTGCTCGGAAACCGTTCGACGTAAAAGGCTGATCCGGGCACCATTTTGCAGGCGCAGCGACCGTCTTCAAATTATATGTGTTACTCAAAGCTGTGTGACTTATATTCTGGAGCTGAAGTTGAAATGCAATATTTTTGGACAATTTAATCCTTCACACCGCCGTAACACCCAAAACGACTACAAACTTGACCGGCAAATTTACACTGACGGATAGCACCGTTCTTGCTGACCTATATCCACCCAAAATATTATGTAAATCGCTCATAGGTAACTCATGCTGAAGTCAAACGTAAACGATTACCGACGCTAACGTTGCGAAATAATTGCGTCGAATAAAATATCATCGTTTAAGTTTGCCCAAGACTGACACTGCCGCAGTCAAATTCATCAATGAGCGCATGACTAGCAGACGTCGCACCTCCCTCCCGGGAGATTTTGCTGAAGCCGGTTGACATATTTCAGGCATGTAAACCGCTAAAATGTTTTAGCAGACTGCGACACGGGAACGAGATACGGTAAGAAGATATGGGAACGAAATACGGCAACAAGATTCGGAAACTGGGTACGAGAAAGTGATGCTGGAACGAGATGCGGGAACAGGATACGGGAATGAGATACGGTAACTAGATATGGTAAGGAGATATCGGAACGGTGTACGAGATACGGGAATGAGATACGGGAGCGGGATTCGGGAGCGGGATACGGGAATTGGATACGGGAATGGGATACGGGAATGGGATACGGGAATGGATACGGCAATGGGATACGGGAATGGGATACGGGAATGGGATACGGGAATGGAATACGGGAATGGGATACGGGAATGGGATACGGGAATGGGATACGGGAATGGGATACGGGAATGGGATACGGGAATGGGATACGGGAATGGGATACGGGAATGGGATACGGGAATGGGATACAGGAATGGGATACGGGAACGGGATACGTGAACGGGATACGGGAACATGATATGGGATACGGGAACGGGATACGGGAACGGAATACGGGAACGGAATACGGGAACGGAATACGGGAACGGAATACGGGAACGGAATACGGGAACGGAAAACGGGAAGGGAATACGGGAACGGGATACGAGAACATGATACGGGAACGGGATACGGGAACGGGATACGGGAACGGGATACGGGAACGGGATACGGGAACGGGATACGGGAACGGGATACGGGAACGGGATACGGGAACGGGATACGGGAACGGGATAGGGTAACGGGATGCATACGGAAACGAGCTACGGGAACGGGATACGGGAATGGGATACGTGCACGGGATACGGGAACAGGATACAGGATACGGGAATGGGATACGGAACGGTATACGGGAACGCGATACGGGAACAGGATACGGGAACAGGATACGGGGACAGGATACGGGAACAGGATAGGAAACGGGATACGGGAACGGGATACGGGAACGGGATACGGGAACGGGATACGGGAACGGGATACGGGAACGGGATACGGGAACGGGATACGGGAACGGGATACGGGAACGGGATACGGGAACGGGATACGGGATACGGGAACGGGATACGGGAACGGGATACAGTTACACGATACGGGAATGGGATACGGGAACGGGATGCGGGATACGGGAATGGGATACGGGAACGGGATACGGGAACGGGATACGGGAACGGGATACGGGAACGGGATACGGGAACGGGATACGGGAACGGGATACGGGAACGGGATACGGGAACGGGATACGGGAACGGCATACGGGATACGGGAACAGCATACGTGAACGGGATACGGGAACGGGATACGGGATCGGGATACGGGAACGGGATGCGGGAACGGGATACGGGAACGGGATACGGGAACAGGATACGGGAACGGGATACGGGATACGGGAACGGGATACGGGAACGGGATACGGGAACGGGATACGGGAACGGGATACGGGAACGGGATACGGGAACGGGATACGGGAACGGGATACGAGAACGGGATACGGGGACGAGATACGGGATACGGAAACGGCATACGGGAATGGGATACAGAATACGGGATACGGGAACGGGATACGGGGACGTGATACGGGAACGTGATACGGGAACGTGATACGGGAACGGGATACGCGAACGCGATACGGGAAAGGGATACGGGAACGGGATACGGGAACGGGATACGGGAACGGGATACGATAACGGGATACGGGAACGGGATACGGGATACGGAAACTGCATACGGGAATGGGATACAGAATACGGGATACGGGAACGGGATACAGGGACGTGATACGGGAACGTGATACGGGAACGGGATACGCGAACGGGATACGGGAAAGGGATACGGGAACGGGATACGGGAACGGGATACGGGAACGGGATACAGGAACGGGATACGGCAACGGGATACGGGAACGGGATACGGGAACGGGATACGGGAACGGGATAAGGGAACGGGATACGGGATACGGGAACGAGATACGGGAATGGGATACGGGAACGGGATACGGGAACAAAATACGGGAACGGGATACGGGAACAGGATACGGGAACGGGATACGGGAACGGGATACGGGAACGGGATACGGGAACGGGATACGGGATACGGGAACGGGATACGGAAACGGGATACAGTTACATGATACGGGTATGGGATACGGGAACGGGAGACGGGAACGGGAACGGGATACGGGATACGGGAACGGGATACGGGAACGGGATACGGGAACGGGATACGAGAACGGGATACGGGAACGGGATACGGGAACGGGATACGGGAACGGGATACGGGAACGGGATACGGGAACGGGATACGGGAACGGGATACGGGAACGGTATACGGGAACGGGATACGGGAACGGGATACGGGAACGGGATACGGGAACGGGATACGGGAACGGGATACGGGATACGGGAACGGGATACGGAATACGGAATACGAGATACAGACTACGGACTACGGAATACCGAATACGGAATACGGAATACGGAATAAGGACTACGGAATACTGAATACGGAATACAAGATACGGGAAACGGCTAGCATATATAAATTAGCTGGCTATATAAATTGCGCATCGCGCAATACAGGCCCTCTAGTCTCTATATTATAAATCCTAAAAGATGACCCGCCGCCGCCGCCGCCGCCGCCGCCGCCGCCGGAGTGACGCCCTAAATCGGTTCCTGTGCAGTCGTCTGATGAGTTATGAGAGTTTTTTTTCAGGAATTTTGGGTTCCGTGATTCAACAGGTCGTATCAAATTTTCAGCTTAATAAGACCAAAGGTGCGGTGTCGGCGCGTGCGCGCGTGCGCCATTCGTTTAACATGGGGAACGCGACATTCGGAAATCGCGAAAAACGGGCAAGTTCCTCGCGGTTCCCCGGTCACTTGCTCGGCAACCAAGAGTGGCAGCGGTACGCGAGCAACACTATGTGATAGATAATCGATTGGCCTGGCGTATAAAATGTTGTTGAGAACAATGCGCGTGCCACGTGCAAAGTTGTGACCACTTTAATGATAAAATTGGCCTATTCAGGATTTAAATTGGTGCTCGGAAACTGTTCAACGTAGAACGCTGATCCGGGCACCAATTTGCAGGCGTAGTGACCCTCTTCAAATTTTATTTGTTACTCAAAGCTGTGAGACTAATATTTTGGCGTTCAAGTTGAAATGCAATATTTTTGGACCATTTAATGCTTCACACCGCCGTAACACCCAAAATAAGGACAAACTTAACCGGAAAATTTACACAGACGGGTAGCGCCGTTCTTGCTGACCTATATCCACCCAAAATATTTTGCTAATCGCTCATAGGTAACTTATGCAGAAGTCAAACGTAAACGATTACCGAAGCTATGCGCCAGTCGGGCGCCGGCCGGCGGCCGGCGATAGCTCCCTCACGCAATAACGTAACATCGGGCTCGTTGGCTTGCGTAGTCTGCCCCCCGCGATAGCTGCCGCCCGCAATAACGTAACGCCCGGCTCGCTCGTGGTAGGTACAGATATTATCGTGAGTCATTTATAATGCGTGTATATTATGTAATACTACCACACACTGCGATCGTTTAATTTTGCCCAAGGCTGACACTGCTTCAGTCAAATTCATCCATGAGCGCATGACTAGCTGACGTCGCACCTCCTTCGCGAAGAGATTTTGTGGAAGCCGGTTGACAGATTTCAGGCATTTAAACCGCTAGAATGTTTTGGCAGAGACTGCGATGCGGCAACGAGATACGGTAATAAGATATGGAACGAAATACGGCAACAAGATACGGAAACTAGGTACGAGAAAGGGATGCTGGAACTAGATACGGGAACAGGACACGGGAATGAGATACGGGAACTAGATATGGTAAGGAGATATCGGAACGGTGTACGAGATACAGGAATGAAATACGGGAGCGGGATACGGGAACGGGATACGGTAACTGGATACGGGATCTGATTAAAGTATCCCGGATACGCGAACGGTATACCGGATACGGGATCAGAATACGGAGACGGGATACGGGAACGGGATATAAGATGTCGGGATATACGCGATATACGGGAACTGGATACGGAACGGGAAACCGGAAGGGGTTTCGGAAACTGGATACGGGAGCGGGATAAAGGATATGGGATCGGATACGTGAAGGGGATACGAGATACGGAAACGGGAAACGAGATACGGGATACTCCAACGGGATACGGGAACGGGATACGGGATACGGGAACGGGATACGGGATACAGGAACGGGATACAGGAACGGGATACGGGAACGGGATACGGGAACGGGATACGGGAACGGGATACGGGAACGGGATACGGGAACGGGATACGGGAACGGTATACGGGAACGGGATACGGGAACGGGATACGGGAACGGGATACGGGAACGGGATACGGGAACGGGATACGGGAACGGGATACGGGAACGGGATACGGGATACGGGATACGGGAACGGGCTACGGGAACGGGGTATGGGAACTGGATGCGAGAACAGGATACGGGAACAGTATACAAGATACGGGCACGGGATACAGAAACGGAAACATGTTACGGGAACGGGATACGGGAACGGGATACGAGAACGGGATACGGGAACGGGATACGGGAACGGGATACGGGAACGGGATACGGGAACGGGATGCGGGAACGGGATACGGGAACGAGATACGGGAACGGGATACGGGAACGGGATACGAGAACGGGATACGGGAACGGGATACGGGAACGGGATACGGGAATGGGATACGGGAACGGGATACGGGAACGGGATACGGGAAACGGGAACGGGATACGGGAAACGGGAACGGGATACGGGAACGGGATACGGGAACGGGCACGGGATACAGGAACGGGATACGGGAACGGGATACGGGAACAGGACACGGCAACGGGATACGGGAACGGGATACAGGAACGGGATACAGGAACGGGATACAGGAACGGGATACGGAAATGGGATACGGGATACGGGAACGGGATACGGAAAGGAGATACGGGAACGGGATACGGGAACGGGATACGAGTACTGGATACGGGAACGGAATACGGGAACGGGATACGGGAACGGAATACGGTAACAGTATACAGGAACGGGGAAACGGGATGCGGTAACGGGATACGGTAACGGGATACGGTAACGGGATACGGTAACGGGATACGGTGACGGGATACGGTAACGGGATACGGTAACGTGATACGGTAACGTGATACGGTAACGGGATACGGTAACGGGATACGGTAACGGGATACGGTAACGGGATACGGTAACGGGATACGGTAACGGGATACGGTAACGGGATACGGTAACGGGATACGGTAACGGGATACTGTAGCGGGATACGGGATACGGGATACTGGAACGGGTTGGGATACGTAATACGTAATACGGAATACGGAATACGGAATACAGAATACAGAATACGGAATACGGAATACGAGAAACGGGATACGGAATATGTAATACGGAATAATAAATACGGAATACTGAATACTGAATACGGAATACGGAATACGGAATACTGAATACGGAATACGGAATACTGAATACGGAATACTGAATACGGAATACGGGACACTGGAAACGGATAGCATATATAAATAAGCTGGCTATATAAATTGCGCATCGCGCAATAAAGGCCATCTAGTCCCTATATTATAAATCCTAAAAGATGACCCGCCGCCGCCGCCGGAGTGACGCCCTAAATCGGTTCCTGTGCAGTCGTCTGATGAGTTATGAACGTGATTTTTTCAGGACTTTTGGGTCCCGTGATTCAACAGGTCGTATAAAGTTTTGGTGTCGATCTGACCGACGGTGCGGCGTTGGCACGTGTGCGCGTGCGCCATTCGTTTAACATGGGAAACGCGACATTGTGAAATCGCGAAAAACGGGCAAGTTTCGCGCGGTTCCCCGGCCGCTTTCTCGGCAACCGAGAGTCGCAGCGATATGCGAGTAATACTATGTGATAGATAATCGATTGGCCTTGCGTATAGGATGTCGTCCAGAGCGATGCGCGTGCCACGTGCAAAGTTGTGACCACTTTCATGATAAAATTGGCATATTCAGGATTTAAATTGGTGCTCGGAAACTATTCGCTGTAGAACGCTGATCCGGGCACCATTTTGCAGGCGCAGCGACCGTCTTCAAATTATATGTGTTACTTAAAGCTGTGTGGCTAATATTTTGGAGTTGAAGTTGAAATGCAATATTTTCGGACCAATTAATGCTTCACACCGCCGTAACACCCAAAACGAGGACAAACTTGACCGGCAAATCTACACAGACGGATAGCGCCGTTCTTGCTGACCTATATCCATCCAAAATATTATGTAAATCGCTCATAGGTAACTTATGCTGAAGTCAACCGTAAACGATTACCGACGCTAACGTTGCGAAATAATTGCGTCGAATAAAATAGCATCGCTAAGTTTGCCCAAGACTGCCACAGTCAAATTCATCAATGAGCGCATGACCAGCTGACGTCGCACCTCCCTCCCGGGGAGATTTTGTTGAAGCCGGTTGACATATTTCAGGCATGTAAACCGCTAAAATGTTTTGGCAGAGACTGCGACACGGGAACGAGATACGGTAAGAAGATATGGGAACGAAATACGGCAACAAGATACGGAAACTGGGTACGAGAAAGGGATGCTGGAACGAGATACGGGAACAGGATACGGGAATGAGATGCGGTAACTAAATACGGTAAGGAGATATCGGAACGGTGTACTAGATACGGAAATAAGATACGGGAGCGGGATACGGGGACGGGATACGGGAACGGGATACGGGAACGGGATACGGGAACGGGATACGGGAACGGGATACGGGAACGGGATACGGGAACGGGATACGGGAACGGGATACGGGAACGGGATACGGGAACGAGATATGGGAACGGGATACGGGAATGGGATACGGGAATGGGATACGGGAATGGGATACGGGAATGGGATACGGGAATGGGATACGGGAACGGGATACGGGATAGATACGGGATAGATACGGGATACGGGAACGGGATACGGGGACGGGGTACGGGAACGGGATACGGGAACGGGATACGGGAACGGGATACGGGAACGGGATACGGGAACGGGATACGGGAACGGGATACGGGAACGGGATACGGGAACGGGATACAGGAACGGGATACGGGAGCGTGATACAGGAACGTGATACGGGAACGTGATACGGGAATGGGATACGGAAACAAGATACGGAAACGTGATACGGGCACGGAGACTGGAGTGGGAACGCGATACGGGATACTGGAACGGGATACGGCAACGGGATACGGCAACGGGATACGGGAATGGGATACGGGAATGGGATACGGGAATGGGATACGGGAATGGGATACGAGAATGGGATACGGGAATGGGATACGGGAATGTGATATGGGAATGGGATACGGGAATGGGATACGGGAATGGGATACGGGAATGGGATACGGGAATGGGATACGGGAATGGGATACGGGAATGGGATACGGGAATGGGATACGGGAATGGGATACGGGAATGGGATACGGGAATGGGATACGGGATTGGGATACGGGAATGGGATACGGGAATGGGATACGGGAATGGGATACGGGAATGGGATACGGGAATGGGATACGGGAATGGGATACGGGAATGGGATACGGGAATGGGATACGGGAATGGGATACGGGAATGGGATACGGGAATGGGATACGGGAATGGGATACGGGAATGGGATACGGGAATGGGATAGGAGAATGGGATACGAGAATGGGATACGGGAACATGGTATGGGATACGGGAACATGGTATGGGATACGGGAACGGGATACGGGAACGGAATACGGAAACGGAATACGGGAACGGAATACGGGAACGGAATACGGGAACGGAATACGGGAACGGGATACGAGCACGGGATACGAGAACGGGATACGGGAACGGGATACGGGAACGGGATAGGGTAACGGGATACATACGGAAACGGGATACGGGAATGGGATACGGGAACGGGATACGGGAACAAAATACGGGAACGGGATACGGGAACAGGATACGGGAACGGGATACGGGAACGGGATACGGGAACGGGATACGGGAACGGGATACGGGATACGGGAACGGGATACGGAAACGGGATACAGTTACATGATACGGGTATGGGATACGGGAACGGGAGACGGGAACGGGAACGGGATACGGGATACGGGAACGGGATACGGGAACGGGATACGGGAACGGGATACGAGAACGGGATACGGGAACGGGATACGGGAACGGGAACGGGATACGGGAACGGGATACGGGAACGGGATACGGGAACGGGATACGGGAACGGTATACGGGAACGGGATACGGGAACGGGATACGGGAACGGGATACGGGAACGGGATACGGGAACGGGATACGGGATACGGGAACGGGATACGGAATACGGAATACGAGATACAGACTACGGACTACGGAATACCGAATACGGAATACGGAATACGGAATAAGGACTACGGAATACTGAATACGGAATACAAGATACGGGAAACGGCTAGCATATATAAATTAGCTGGCTATATAAATTGCGCATCGCGCAATACAGGCCCTCTAGTCTCTATATTATAAATCCTAAAAGATGACCCGCCGCCGCCGCCGCCGCCGCCGCCGCCGCCGGAGTGACGCCCTAAATCGGTTCCTGTGCAGTCGTCTGATGAGTTATGAGAGTTTTTTTTCAGGAATTTTGGGTTCCGTGATTCAACAGGTCGTATCAAATTTTCAGCTTAATAAGACCAAAGGTGCGGTGTCGGCGCGTGCGCGCGTGCGCCATTCGTTTAACATGGGGAACGCGACATTCGGAAATCGCGAAAAACGGGCAAGTTCCTCGCGGTTCCCCGGTCACTTGCTCGGCAACCAAGAGTGGCAGCGGTACGCGAGCAACACTATGTGATAGATAATCGATTGGCCTGGCGTATAAAATGTTGTTGAGAACAATGCGCGTGCCACGTGCAAAGTTGTGACCACTTTAATGATAAAATTGGCCTATTCAGGATTTAAATTGGTGCTCGGAAACTGTTCAACGTAGAACGCTGATCCGGGCACCAATTTGCAGGCGTAGTGACCCTCTTCAAATTTTATTTGTTACTCAAAGCTGTGAGACTAATATTTTGGCGTTCAAGTTGAAATGCAATATTTTTGGACCATTTAATGCTTCACACCGCCGTAACACCCAAAATAAGGACAAACTTAACCGGAAAATTTACACAGACGGGTAGCGCCGTTCTTGCTGACCTATATCCACCCAAAATATTTTGCTAATCGCTCATAGGTAACTTATGCAGAAGTCAAACGTAAACGATTACCGAAGCTATGCGCCAGTCGGGCGCCGGCCGGCGGCCGGCGATAGCTCCCTCACGCAATAACGTAACATCGGGCTCGTTGGCTTGCGTAGTCTGCCCCCCGCGATAGCTGCCGCCCGCAATAACGTAACGCCCGGCTCGCTCGTGGTAGGTACAGATATTATCGTGAGTCATTTATAATGCGTGTATATTATGTAATACTACCACACACTGCGATCGTTTAATTTTGCCCAAGGCTGACACTGCTTCAGTCAAATTCATCCATGAGCGCATGACTAGCTGACGTCGCACCTCCTTCGCGAAGAGATTTTGTGGAAGCCGGTTGACAGATTTCAGGCATTTAAACCGCTAGAATGTTTTGGCAGAGACTGCGATGCGGCAACGAGATACGGTAATAAGATATGGAACGAAATACGGCAACAAGATACGGAAACTAGGTACGAGAAAGGGATGCTGGAACTAGATACGGGAACAGGACACGGGAATGAGATACGGGAACTAGATATGGTAAGGAGATATCGGAACGGTGTACGAGATACAGGAATGAAATACGGGAGCGGGATACGGGAACGGGATACGGTAACTGGATACGGGATCTGATTAAAGTATCCCGGATACGCGAACGGTATACCGGATACGGGATCAGAATACGGAGACGGGATACGGGAACGGGATATAAGATGTCGGGATATACGCGATATACGGGAACTGGATACGGAACGGGAAACCGGAAGGGGTTTCGGAAACTGGATACGGGAGCGGGATAAAGGATATGGGATCGGATACGTGAAGGGGATACGAGATACGGAAACGGGAAACGAGATACGGGATACTCCAACGGGATACGGGAACGGGATACGGGATACGGGAACGGGATACGGGATACAGGAACGGGATACAGGAACGGGATACGGGAACGGGATACGGGAACGGGATACGGGAACGGGATACGGGAACGGGATACGGGAACGGGATACGGGAACGGTATACGGGAACGGGATACGGGAACGGGATACGGGAACGGGATACGGGAACGGGATACGGGAACGGGATACGGGAACGGGATACGGGAACGGGATACGGGAACGGGATACGGGATACGGGATACGGGAACGGGCTACGGGAACGGGGTATGGGAACTGGATGCGAGAACAGGATACGGGAACAGTATACAAGATACGGGCACGGGATACAGAAACGGAAACATGTTACGGGAACGGGATACGGGAACGGGATACGAGAACGGGATACGGGAACGGGATACGGGAACGGGATACGGGAACGGGATACGGGAACGGGATGCGGGAACGGGATACGGGAACGAGATACGGGAACGGGATACGGGAACGGGATACGAGAACGGGATACGGGAACGGGATACGGGAACGGGATACGGGAATGGGATACGGGAACGGGATACGGGAACGGGATACGGGAAACGGGAACGGGATACGGGAAACGGGAACGGGATACGGGAACGGGATACGGGAACGGGCACGGGATACAGGAACGGGATACGGGAACGGGATACGGGAACAGGACACGGCAACGGGATACGGGAACGGGATACAGGAACGGGATACAGGAACGGGATACAGGAACGGGATACGGAAATGGGATACGGGATACGGGAACGGGATACGGAAAGGAGATACGGGAACGGGATACGGGAACGGGATACGAGTACTGGATACGGGAACGGAATACGGGAACGGGATACGGGAACGGAATACGGTAACAGTATACAGGAACGGGGAAACGGGATGCGGTAACGGGATACGGTAACGGGATACGGTAACGGGATACGGTAACGGGATACGGTGACGGGATACGGTAACGGGATACGGTAACGTGATACGGTAACGTGATACGGTAACGGGATACGGTAACGGGATACGGTAACGGGATACGGTAACGGGATACGGTAACGGGATACGGTAACGGGATACGGTAACGGGATACGGTAACGGGATACGGTAACGGGATACGGTAACGGGATACTGTAGCGGGATACGGGATACGGGATACTGGAACGGGTTGGGATACGTAATACGTAATACGGAATACGGAATACGGAATACAGAATACAGAATACGGAATACGGAATACGAGAAACGGGATACGGAATATGTAATACGGAATAATAAATACGGAATACTGAATACTGAATACGGAATACGGAATACGGAATACTGAATACGGAATACGGAATACTGAATACGGAATACTGAATACGGAATACGGGACACTGGAAACGGATAGCATATATAAATAAGCTGGCTATATAAATTGCGCATCGCGCAATAAAGGCCATCTAGTCCCTATATTATAAATCCTAAAAGATGACCCGCCGCCGCCGCCGGAGTGACGCCCTAAATCGGTTCCTGTGCAGTCGTCTGATGAGTTATGAACGTGATTTTTTCAGGACTTTTGGGTCCCGTGATTCAACAGGTCGTATAAAGTTTTGGTGTCGATCTGACCGACGGTGCGGCGTTGGCACGTGTGCGCGTGCGCCATTCGTTTAACATGGGAAACGCGACATTGTGAAATCGCGAAAAACGGGCAAGTTTCGCGCGGTTCCCCGGCCGCTTTCTCGGCAACCGAGAGTCGCAGCGATATGCGAGTAATACTATGTGATAGATAATCGATTGGCCTTGCGTATAGGATGTCGTCCAGAGCGATGCGCGTGCCACGTGCAAAGTTGTGACCACTTTCATGATAAAATTGGCATATTCAGGATTTAAATTGGTGCTCGGAAACTATTCGCTGTAGAACGCTGATCCGGGCACCATTTTGCAGGCGCAGCGACCGTCTTCAAATTATATGTGTTACTTAAAGCTGTGTGGCTAATATTTTGGAGTTGAAGTTGAAATGCAATATTTTCGGACCAATTAATGCTTCACACCGCCGTAACACCCAAAACGAGGACAAACTTGACCGGCAAATCTACACAGACGGATAGCGCCGTTCTTGCTGACCTATATCCATCCAAAATATTATGTAAATCGCTCATAGGTAACTTATGCTGAAGTCAACCGTAAACGATTACCGACGCTAACGTTGCGAAATAATTGCGTCGAATAAAATAGCATCGCTAAGTTTGCCCAAGACTGCCACAGTCAAATTCATCAATGAGCGCATGACCAGCTGACGTCGCACCTCCCTCCCGGGGAGATTTTGTTGAAGCCGGTTGACATATTTCAGGCATGTAAACCGCTAAAATGTTTTGGCAGAGACTGCGACACGGGAACGAGATACGGTAAGAAGATATGGGAACGAAATACGGCAACAAGATACGGAAACTGGGTACGAGAAAGGGATGCTGGAACGAGATACGGGAACAGGATACGGGAATGAGATGCGGTAACTAAATACGGTAAGGAGATATCGGAACGGTGTACTAGATACGGAAATAAGATACGGGAGCGGGATACGGGGACGGGATACGGGAACGGGATACGGGAACGGGATACGGGAACGGGATACGGGAACGGGATACGGGAACGGGATACGGGAACGGGATACGGGAACGGGATACGGGAACGAGATATGGGAACGGGATACGGGAATGGGATACGGGAATGGGATACGGGAATGGGATACGGGAATGGGATACGGGAATGGGATACGGGAATGGGATACGGGAACGGGATACGGGATAGATACGGGATAGATACGGGATACGGGAACGGGATACGGGGACGGGGTACGGGAACGGGATACGGGAACGGGATACGGGAACGGGATACGGGAACGGGATACGGGAACGGGATACGGGAACGGGATACGGGAACGGGATACGGGAACGGGATACAGGAACGGGATACGGGAGCGTGATACAGGAACGTGATACGGGAACGTGATACGGGAATGGGATACGGAAACAAGATACGGAAACGTGATACGGGCACGGAGACTGGAGTGGGAACGCGATACGGGATACTGGAACGGGATACGGCAACGGGATACGGCAACGGGATACGGGAATGGGATACGGGAATGGGATACGGGAATGGGATACGGGAATGGGATACGAGAATGGGATACGGGAATGGGATACGGGAATGTGATATGGGAATGGGATACGGGAATGGGATACGGGAATGGGATACGGGAATGGGATACGGGAATGGGATACGGGAATGGGATACGGGAATGGGATACGGGAATGGGATACGGGAATGGGATACGGGAATGGGATACGGGAATGGGATACGGGATTGGGATACGGGAATGGGATACGGGAATGGGATACGGGAATGGGATACGGGAATGGGATACGGGAATGGGATACGGGAATGGGATACGGGAATGGGATACGGGAATGGGATACGGGAATGGGATACGGGAATGGGATACGGGAATGGGATACGGGAATGGGATACGGGAATGGGATACGGGAATGGGATAGGAGAATGGGATACGAGAATGGGATACGGGAACATGGTATGGGATACGGGAACATGGTATGGGATACGGGAACGGGATACGGGAACGGAATACGGAAACGGAATACGGGAACGGAATACGGGAACGGAATACGGGAACGGAATACGGGAACGGGATACGAGCACGGGATACGAGAACGGGATACGGGAACGGGATACGGGAACGGGATAGGGTAACGGGATACATACGGAAACGGGATACGGGAACGGGATACGGGAACGGGATACGGGAACGGGATACGGGAACGGGATACGGGAACGGGATACGGGAACGGGATATGGGGTACGGGATACGGGAACGGGTTACGGGAGCGGGATATGGGCACGGGATACGGGCACGGGATACGGGAACGGGATACGGGCACGGGATACGGGCACGGGATACGGGCACGGGATACGGGAACGGGAACGGGTACGGGTACGGGATACGGGAACGGGATACGGGCACGGGGTACGGGAACGGGAACAGGATACTGGAACAGGATATGGGAACAGGTATTGTGTTTTGTATTTTGTATTGCACTTCAGCAGGTTCATCCACACGATTGAGGTTATTATTGAACCATTGTCATACAAAGTTCACATGTCAGTCATATGATGATACAGCCTAACTATACTTACATTCGCTGCACAAGCTTACGAGCACGGGACTTACAACTATACACAGTCATCTCACTCAATCCGTTGCGCATCGCTACAGAGTTGTACAGCTTCGATGCGCGATATCCAGAGCAGCGCTTACCATGGTTGTTCTTTGGCCGTGCAATTGATAAGTGAGAAGACTGTCGAGTTGAGCGCGCTACAGCTTCATGGTTGTACGAGAGTTGACATCGCAGTGACAGAGGTCTACAGGTACGGGAACGGGTTATGGGATACGGGAACAGGATACGGGAACAGGGTACGGGAACATGATACGGGAACAGGATACGGGAACAGGATACGGGAACAGGATACGGGAACAGGATACGGGAACGGGATATGGGAACGGGATACCGGAACGGGATACATGAACGGGATACGGGAACTGGATACGAGAACGGGAACGGGGTACGGTATACAGGAACGGGATACGGGAACGGGAACGGGATACGGGAACAGGATACTGGAACGGGATACGGGAATGTGATACGGGATACGGGAACGGGATACGGGAGCAGCATACGGGCAAGGAATACGGCAACGAGGTACGGGATACGGGATACGGGATACGGGATACAGAATACGGGATACGGGAAGTGGGGTGTGGGATCCGGGATGCGGGATACGGGATATCAGAACGGGATACAGGAACGGGATACGGGATACGGGAACGGGATATTAGCTGGCTATATAAATTGAAGGCTATATTAATTGCTCATCGCGCAATACAGGCCCTCTAGTAAATCCTAAAAGATGACCCGCCGCCGCCGCCGCCGCCGGAGTGACGCCCTAAATCGGTTCCTGTGCAGTCGTCTGATGAGTTATGAGGAGGATTTTTCAGAACTTTTGGGTCCCGTGATTCAACAGGTCGTATCAAGTTTTGGTGTCGATCGGACCGACGGTGCGGCGTCGGCACGTGCGCGCGTGCGCCATTTGTTTAACATGGGAAACGCGACATTGTGAAATCGCGAAAATCGGGCAAGTTTCGCCCGGTTCCCCGGCCGCTTGCTCGGCAACCGAGAATCGCAGCGATATGCGAGCAACACTATGTGATAGATAATCGATTGGCCTTGCGTATAGGATGTCGTCCAGAGCGATGCGCGTGCCACGTGCAAAGTTGTGACCACTTTCATGATAAAATTGGCATATTAAGGATTAAAATTGGTGCTCGGAAACCGTTCGACGTAGAAGGCTGAACCGGGCACCATTTTGCAGGCGCAGCGACCGTCTTCAAATTAGATGTGTTACTCAAAGCTGTGTGACTAATATTTTGGAGTTGAAGTTGAAATGCAATATTTTTGGACAATGCAATCCTTCACACCGCCGTAACACCCAAAACGAGGACAAACTTGACCGGCAAATTTACACAGACGGATAGCACTGTTCTTGCTGACCTATATCCACCCAAAATATTCTGTAAATCGCTGATAGGGAACTTATGCTGAAGTCAAACGTAAACGATTACCGACGCTAACGTTGCGAAATAATTGCGTCGAATAAAATAGCGTCGTTTAAGTTTGCCCAAGACTGACACTGCCGCAGTCAAATTCATCAATGAGCGCATGACTAGCAGACGTCGCACCTCCCTCCCGGGGAGATTTTGTTGAAGCCGGTTGACATATGTCAGGCATGTAAACCGCTAACATGTTTTGGCAGAGACTGCGACACGGGAACGAGATACGGTAAGAAGATATGGGAACGAAATACGGCAACAAGATACGGAAACTGGGTACGGAAAGGGATGCTGGGACGGGATACGAGAACACGATACGGGAATGAGATACGGTAACTAGATATGGTAAGGAGCAGACTTGTCAATGATTCAATGTGAATCGACTACTTTTGATTGAATCATTCTTATTTCAAATGAATGACTCATGAATCGATTCACCTCATGCGCAAACCTGTTGTGAGTCACTGATTGAATCATTCATACAGAGAAAATAGGCTGATTGAATCATTCATTGCTAAAAGAATCATTCTTTTTTGGTCGAACAGCATAAACTATCCACAAAATATGCCAGCGGCCCAGCATTCATCTGTACCCTGTGGACAAACCAGGCACTTAAAGGAAATAGTTCACCTTCGGAAAATTTTCAGAACACGATTTTATTATATTTTTTAATACAGTTTCTTTTTTTCTTTTCAAAAATGGTCCTACATCGCGTCAATTGAGGACAGAAGGTCGTACATTATTAATGTTATGGTGTGCGTTATTGGTCTGCGCATGATCCATGCAGTACTGGCACTCTCAGACGGTACGGTATATCATATATGCGCCGCATTCCTTCGCCAAAAAGTCCAATATCTTCGGCTGGATAGTCTTTTCAGCCAAGAAAAGTTGCAGATAATGATTTCTCAACACGGGCTACAAAACTGCTATTTCAGTTCAAAATTACATGTTGAAGGTGAACTATTTCCTTTAATGGCCAAATATATGAGCTCTGTGTCCTGAGCTGTAGCCTGTAATTCATCTATGCGTAAAGAAAGCGAGGCTTTGTGTCCAACTCCAGTGGGCACAAAGCCACTGTTCAATCAGCCCTAACTAGGTGAATACCTTGAAACTGGTAGGGTTAGGGGTAGGTACCTAAATACTTAGAAAAGGTAACTAACTCATACTTTGGTTCATAAATCACACAGTACACGCACACCTTTTTCACACGAAAAATTATCAAAAGGTACCCACCTTTTCCTAATTTCTAGGCTATACCATATCAAAAACTAAATCATAAACAAACATTTGCATGACCTCCGCATGTCCCAAATATCACTGTCGCATCGGCGCCGCTTTATTCCTTATCATGCTTTATAAAAAATAATACCTAATGCAAAATCAAAACACATGTTATATTCGCTTAAAAAAGTGAAACGTAAAGTCATTAATGCTTTTGGAACTTGGAATTTGCAATTATAATAATTATTATAAATATCTTTTTATAATCAAAATAAACAACACGCGTGTCCAATTGGATCACATTCACATTCACATTCAGAAATACATTCGCGGACTATTTGGATTGGCTTCAAAATTGGTACACACATAGATCACGACCTAGTGATCATTCTGGTAAGATTTTAGAGTCGAACATTTATTTAAAATCAAAGGAGTTAGAGCAGGTCAGATGGGTTTACGGTCAAACAGCGGACTATTCCTATTTGCATGAAAATTAGCAAACTGGTAGGACCTAACCTCCTTATCACGCTCATGAAATCTTAGTCGCACATTCAAAATCAAAGGATTTAGAGCAGGTCATATGTTTAAGGTCAAACAGCAGACTATTCTGATGTGCATGCAAATTGGCACACAAGTAGAGCATGACCTCCCTATCACGCTCATACAATCTTAGAGTCGCACATTCAAAATCAAAGGAGTTCGACAAAGGAGTCGACACTTCCCTTTAATGTTGAGTGATTGAATCAAGATTGAATCATTCATTATGGTAATGTTGAGTGATTGAATCATGATTGAATCATTCATTATGGTAATGTTGAGTGATTGAATCATGATTGAATCATTCATTATGGTAATGTTGAGTGATTGAATCATGATTGAATCATTCATTATGGTCCGTGAATCACTGTGAATCGACTCATGACAAATATGAATCATTGACAGGTCTGGTAAGGAGATATCGGAACGGTGTACTAGATACGGGAATAAGATACGGGAGCGGGATACGGGAACGGGATACGGGAACGGGATACGGGAACGGGATACGGGAACGGGATACGGGAACGGGATACGAGAACGGGATACGGGAACGGGATACGGGAACGTGATACAGGAACGTGATACGGGAACGTGATACGGGAATGGGATACGGAAACAAGATACGGAAACGGGATACGAGAACGGGGACTGGAGTGGGAGCGCGATACGGGATACTGGAACGGGATACGGCAACGGGATACAGGAATAGGATACGGCAACGGGTACGGGAATGGGATACAGGAATGGGATACGGGAATGGGATACGGGAATGGGATACGAGAATGGGATACGGGAATGGGATGAGGGAATGGGATACGGGAATGGGATACGGGAATGGGATACGGGAATGAGATACGGGAATGGGATACGGGAATGGGATACGGGAATGGGATACGGGAATGGGATACGGGAATGGGATACGGGAATGGGATACGGGAATGGGATACGGGAATGAGGTACGGAAATGGGATACGGGAATGGGATACGGAATGGGATACGGGAATGGGATACGGGAATGGGATACGGGAATAGGATACGGGAATGGGATAAGGGAACATGATATGGGATACGGGAACGGGATACGGGAACGGGATACGGGAACGGGATCCGGGAACAGAATACGGGAACGGAATACGGGAACGGAATACGGGAACGGAATACGGGAACGGAATACGGGAACGGAATACGGGAACGGAATACGGGAACGGGATACGGGAACGGAATACGGGAACTGGATACGAGAACGAGATAGGGGAACGGGATACGGGAACGGGATGCGGGAACGGGATAGGGTAAAGGGATACGGAAACGGGATACGGGAACGGGATACGGGAACGGGATACGGGAACGGGATACGAGAACGTGATACGGGAACGGGATACGGGAACGGGATACGGGAACTGGATACGGGAACTGGATACGGGAACGGGATACGGGAACGGGATACGGGAATGGGATACGGAACGGTATACGGGAACGCGATACGGGAACAGGATACGGGAATAGGATACGGGAACAGGATATGGAACGGGATACGGGAACGGGATACGGGAACGGGATACGAGAAAGGGATACGGAAACGGGATACGGGAACGGGTTACGGGAACGAGCTACGGGGACGGGTTACGGGAACGGGTTACGGGAACGCGTAACGGGAACGGGTTACGGGAACGGGTTACGGTAACGGGATACGGGAACGGGTTACGGGAACGGGTTACGGGAACGGGTTACGGGAACGGGTTACGGGAACGGGTTACGGAAACGGGTTACGGGAACGGGTTACGGGAACGGGTTACGGGAACGGGTTACGGGAACGGGTTACGGGAACAGGATACGGAGACTGGATACGGGAGCTGATTAAGAGATACGGTAACGGTATACGGGATACAGGAACGGGATACGGGAACGTGATACGGGAACGTGATACGGGAACGGGATACGGGAACGGGATACGGAAACGGGATACGGGAACGGGATACGGGAACGGGATACGGGAACGGGATACGGGAACGGGATACGGGAACGGGATACGGGAACGGGATACGGGAACGGGATACGGGATATGGGAACGCGGTACGGGAACGGGATACGGAAACTGCGTACGGGAGCTGATTAATGTATACGGGATAGTGGAACGGGATACGGGATACGGGATCAGAATACGGGAACGGGATACGGGAACGGGATACGGGAAAAGGATACGGGAACGGGATATGGGAACGGGATACGGGAACGGGATACAGGAACGGGATACGGGAACGGGATACGGGATACGGGATACGGGAACGGGATACGGGAACGGGATACGGGAACGGGATACGGGAACGGGATACGAGAACGGGATACGAGAACGGGATACGGGAACGGGATACGGGAACGGGATACGGGAATGGGATACGGGATACGGAACGGGATACGGGAACGGTAAACAGGAAGGGAATTCGGAAACTGGATACGGGAGCGAAATAAGGGATACGGGATCGGATACGTGAACGGGATACGGGAACGGGATAAGGGATAAGGAAACGGGAAACGGGAACGGGATACGGGAACGGAATACGGGATACGGGGAACGGGGAACGGGGAACGGGAACGGGCTACGGGAACGGGATACGGGAACGGGATACGGGAACGGGATACGGGAACGGGATACGGGAACGGGATACGGGAACGGGATACGGGAACGGGATACGGGAACGGGATACGGGAACGGGATACGGGAACGGGATACGGGATACGGGAACGGGATACGGGAACGGGATACGGGAACGTGATACGGGAACGGGATACGGGAACGGGATACGGGAACGGGATACGGGAACTGGATACGGGAACTGGATACGGGAAAGGGATACTGGAAAAACATATGGGAACGGGATACGGGAACGGGATACGGGAACGGGATACGGGAACGGGATACGGGAACGTGATACAGGAACGGGATACGGGAACGGGATACGAGAACGGGATACGGGATACGGGAACGGGATACGGGAACGGGATACGGGAACGGGATACGGGAACGGGATACGGGAACGGGATACGGGAACGGGATACGGGAACGGGATACGGGAACGGGATACGGGAACGGGATACGGGAACGGGATACGGGAATGGGATACGGGAACGGGATACAGGATACTGGAACGGGATACAGTTACAGGATACGGTAACGGGATACGTGAACGGGATACGTGAGCGGGATACGGGAACGGGATACGGGAACGGGATACGGGAACGGGATACGGGAACGGGATGCGGGAACGGGATACGGGAACGGGATACGGGAACGGGATACGGGAACGAGATACGGGAACCGGATAAGGGAACGGGAATGGGATACGGGAACGTGATACGGGAACGTGATACGGGAACGTGATACGGGAACGTGATACGGGAACGTGATACGGGAACGTGATACGGGAACGTGATACGGGAACGGGACACGGGATACGGGAACGGGATACAGGAACGTGATACAGGAACGGGTTACGGGAACGGGATACGGGAACGGGATACGGGAACGGGTTACGGGAACGGCATACGGGAACGGGATACGGGAACAGGATACGGGAACGGGATACGGGAACGGGATACGGGAAAGGGATACGGGAGCGGGATACGGGAACGGGATACGGGAACGGGATACGGGAACGGGATACGGGAACGGGATACGGGAACGGGATACGGGAACGGGATGCGGGAACGAGATACCGGAACGGGATACGGAATACGAGATACGGAATACGGAATACGGAATACGGGATACGGGATACGGAATAAGGAATACGGAATACTAAATACGGAATACGGGATACGGGAAACGGCTAGCATATATAAATTAGCTGGCTATATAGATTGCGCATCGCGCAATACAGGCCCTCTGATCTGACTGATACACAATGACCAATGCGATTGATCGCAGCTTTTGAAGAAATAGTTCACCTTGGAACATTTTTAGCAAACACGATTTGATTATATTTTGAACTACAATTTATTTTTATATTGTCAAAAATGGTCATACATCGCGCCGATTCACGACAGAAGGTCGTAAATGATTAATGTTATCAAAAATATATACATACTCTCTGAGTCAGAGTTCTGACGTCACGCGAATAAAACAAAAATGTCTCAGCCAATCAGATTCGAAAATAGTCGCGTAAGGATAGACCAACCGGCGGCCGGCGGCTCGCTTGCTAACACCAGCTGCAAGCTGATTGGCTGATTGTATAGGCTTTCCCCAGGCCATCGTCGGCACCGCATTCTTTCGTCAGCACTCAGCACCGCATTCCTTCGCCAAAAAAAAAATAATATATTCGGCTGGAGTCTTTTCAGTCAAGAAAACTTGCAGATAGGGGTTTCCCAACACGGGCTACACAACTGCTATCTCAGTTCAAAACCCCATGTTGAAGGTGAACTATTTCCTTTAACTCTGATTTTTAGCAAAACAGCAATGGTAGGTGAACACTGTACAGATAAGAGGGAGGACTTTCGTGAATCATATGAAATAAATGTAGCTATTTCTCTATTTTGTCTTTGAATGTATTGACAAAATACAGTTTGGCAATGAATAAGCAAAACGGCTACGACCGTGAAGGCAAACAGCATTTCAGAGTGCATTAAGTCACTTTACTTTGTGAATTGTGCGTTATAGAGGTACTTGTGTGGATCTGGTTATTCAGCGTCGGCGTGTGGAGTTTGTGCCGCAACCGGGCCCCGGGGTGAGTGCACGGCGGTGCGCGACTAGAGCAGAGGGCGGAGCGATCGAGAGAGTAATGACCCGGGTGACCACTAGCAGATCCAGGGGGGGGGGGCAACCAGGGCAGTGTAACTTGGGCACAGTGGCGGCGGAAGATATTTTCGGATGGGGGGGGGGGGGGGGGCAAAGAAAACCAGGGCGCCCCCTCGGGCAAAGCGCCCCCCCCCCCCAGACAAAAAAAACATGGCTGGAAATTATATCTCCAGATTTAGGCCACAATATTATACCAATAAAACGCCTTCTTGGGGGATGACCGAGCGGGCGCGCTCTGGTAAAGCTAAAACAGTTTTGAAAAATATGAAACGGTACGGGAGCACACATGCAGGCGCGTAACCACCACTGGGGTCACTGGGGATCAGTCCTCAGTAACATTTTCGGATTTTACATTACGCCTATGGGCGTTGCATGGAAAGAATCGACTTCAAAGTGCCTCCGTCCCCACCTACTTTCGGAAGGTGGTTACTTACGCCTATGCACACATGCGCATTGACTGTGTCCCAATTATAAGTAACACATTCAATAGTTTTACCGTGGTTATACCCTAGTATGCATAGTTTTAGGAACGTTCAGCTGAATCATGAATGAAGATGTAAAAAGTAAATGGCGAGTCCCTGGGACAAACATTGGCGGATCTACGCTTGGACAAAATGGGCAATTGCCCCCCCCCCCCCAACGAAATATCGGTAGGCAAACGTATGCTTTTGCCCCCCCCCCCCCACAAAAAAAACATCCGGCAGGTTGTGATTTTTGTCCTGGTACAGTGGCGGATAAATCGTTCTTCGAAAATACGTTTTTTTTACATGGGGAGACAACAACAAAAAACTCAGTAAGACAACAAAAAACAATTGCCGTCCGACCATTTTTCATTTTCTTGAAAAGTTGTGCACTGGGGGTTTCAAGGGCATTGTTGGTGACCAAAAAAAAAATCCCCAAAAAGACATTTTCCAAGATACGGCTTTTCATATTTTCCAAGTTCACTACGCAGGCCTAATTTTGACGATTACGAGATTAAAAAACGATTTCGATAACTTTTTTTTTGTTGGGATCAGGATTAGTCGAAGAGAAATTTGGCAATCACGGAGTTTCGATTTTGTTTGTTTGTTTTTTGTCACGTGATTTCGTGACCTACGTTTTGCGCCGTGATCTTGACCTAGGTTGGAAACTTAAATTAACATTTCCGTCTGATGAAGATTTGAGCTTCATTGATATTCTTTCGTATAAAAAAGAAGAAGTGGGGCTCAAACTGTAAAATCATTTTTGAGTCTTGCAATGCTGACATAATACGCTGTTTGGGCACCTGTCTGTCGATAACTTCGCATCTACTTGACATACGCTTTCGAAACAAAGTCCATGAAAGTGACTCCTGACGACGAAACCTAGTCTCGGTAAGTGCCTGTTACACCGACATCAGGTCGCCATATGACCTGCCAGGCAAATACAACGTAACGTACCCAAACAGCGTATTGTGTGCATTGCAAGTCTCAAAAGTAGTTTTTACAGGTCGAACCCTACTTTTTATATTTTTATACGAAAGGACATTTCAATGGAACGCAAATCGTCATCAGACGAAAACAAACATAATTTCAGTTTCCAACAGGTCAAGGTCACTCACGGCGCAAAATGTAGGCCACGAGGTCACGTGACAAAATTAAAATAGAAAATCCGAGATTGCCAAATTGTTCTTTGACTACCCGATCCAAACAATAGAAACAAAATCGAAATTGCTTCCTTAGTCTGGGAGTTTGTCAAAATTAGGCCTGCACAGTGAACTTGGGAAATTTTCGGAAGGCCTTATCTGTTTTTTTGTTTGTTGTTGTGTTGTTGTCACTACCAATTAATTCACCGTCCTTGAACCCCCCCCCCCCCCCCCCCCAGTGCACAACTTTTCAAGAAAATTAAAAATGGTCGGACGGCAAATTTGGAAAAAAATAGTTGTGGAAGTCTCCAAAAGTAGGTTGTACAGGTCAAACCCCACTTTTGTATTTTTATACGAAAGTACATCAATGAAGCTTAAATCGTCATCAGACGAAAATGTTAATTTCAGTTTCCAACAGGTCAAGGTCACGGCACAAAAAGTAGGTCACGAGGTCACGTGACAATTTTTTTTCTCGAAAATCCGTGATTGTCAAATTGTCCTTCGACTAATACTGATCCAAACAAAAAGATTGGCAGCGCGATTTCGGCAGGGCCCTCTAAAGACCAGCAAAGGGCCCTCTCCAGATCGGCAGGGACCCTCTACAGATTAGCAGGGCCCTATAAAGGCCGGCCCTCTACAATCGGAAGGGGCCATCTAAATGCCGACAGGGGCCCTCTGCAGATCGGCAGGCCCTATACATGCTGGAAGGGCCATCTAAAGGCGGGCAGAGGGCCCTCTACAGATCGGCAGGGATCCTCGCCAGATCGGCAGGGCCCTATAAAGGCCGTCAGAGGGCCCTCTACAACCGGAAGGGGCCCTCTAAATCCCGACGGAGGCCCTCTGTAGATCGTAGGGCCCTTTAAAAGCTGGTAAAGGGCCCTATCCACACTGGTTGGGGCCCTTTTACGTATTTACATATACATGCCTTTAAAGGCGGCCGCTCACTAGGCCATTCGGCGCACGGAGGTCACGATATCGCTACGACTTTCCGCGCATCTTTAGCGACATTCCGCCTTCGCGTCAGCCGAAACGTTAAAAATCGCGGACGAATGTCGTCGGCCGGCCATCTGCGGACCGGCGGAAAAAAGCTGATTCGAACGAGCTTTTTTCCGCGACTGAACGCCGCGGAGCCGCGGACAACAAAATTGATCAGGCTACAGTGGCGAATCTATGCAAGACAGAGGTGCACATTTTGCACATCATGCTCTTGCCGCTGTGAAATTTATTATGGAAAAGTTTCGTGGTTCTAAACTTACATCTTCGTCGAAAAATGGCCATCATTAATTTACCTTGTGACAGGCTGTAGGCACAGGTTGCGACATGCTGTAGGTCGGCGGGGCGGAAGCTCGCGAGCAGACAGCGCCGAATCCGCCGGAACAAGGACGATATTCAGCGGTATCGACGCGATTTTCCGAGGCGGAATGTCGCAGTATATCGCGCGCCGAATGGCCTAGTGTGCGGCCGCCTTAAAGGAAATAGTTCACCTTCGGAAAATTTTCAGAACACGATTTTATTATATTTTTTAATACAGTTTCTTTTTCTCATTTCAAAAATGGTCCTACATCGCGCCAATTCAGGACAGAAGGTCGTAAATTATTAATGTTATGGTGTGCGTTATTGGTCTGCGCATGCTCAGACCAGTGCTGGCACTCTCAGACGGTACGGTGTATCATATATGCGCCGCATTCCTTCGCCAAAAAGTCAAATATCTTCGGCTGGAGAGTCTTTTCAGCCGAGAAAAGTTGCAGATAAGGATGTCTCAACACGGGCTACAAAACTGCTATTTCAGTTCAAAATCCCATGTTGAAGGTGAACTATTTCCTTTAACAGACAAGCAAGTGTTGTTATTGATTCGTGTTACGATGTTTTTAACGGTTCGTGGACCTTCTTTTATGCGACGTAAGGCGTTTTGCGGGCGCCTGACACCATCAAAAACACTGGGGTCTTCGGCCCCAGGGGGCTCTCGCTCGGTCGCCAGAGGGGCCCCCTGGCCTCCAGGGAGGGGGGGGGGGGGGGGGGGCATGGCCCCTTGCCCCCTGCCTACACCCTTGGGTACACATTGGCATAGTCTTAAGGCGGCCGCACACTAGGCCATTCGGTGCGCGATATACTGCGACATTCCGCCTCGGAAAATCGCGGCGATACCGCTGAATATCGTCCTTGTTCCGGCGGATTCGGCGCTGTCTGCTCGCGAGATTCCGCCCCGCCGACCTACAGCATGTCGCAACCTGTGTCTACAGCCTGTCACAAGGTAAATTAATGATGGCCATTTTTCGACGAAGATGTAAGTTTAGAACCACGAAACTTTTACACAATACATTTCACAGCGGCAAGAGCATGCTGTGCACAATTTGTACCTCTGTCTTGCATAGATTCGCCACTGTTAGCCTGATCAGTTTTGTTGTCCGCGGCTCCGCGGCGTTCAGCCGCGGAAAAAAGCTCGTTCGAATCAGCTTTTTTCCGCTGGTCCGCAAATGGCCGGCCGACGACATTCGTCCGCGATTTTTGACATTTCGGCTGACGCGAAGGCGGAAAGTCGCTAAAGATGCGCGGAAAGTCGTAGAGATATCGCGACCTCCGCGCGCCGAATGGCCTAGTGTGCAGCCGCCTTTACATCTGCAATAACATTATTAATTTGACGCGGACTCCGCAAAATCGGGTTTGTTTGTTTGTTTATTTCGATAATGGACATGATGTATGACATGATGTTATGGTTGAATTGGCACAAAAGCGAAACGCTTACTTCTAGGTGCCTCTTCAACAAACACGAAAAATAAACAACAGTCATGACCAGGGGCGTGGGAACTACTTTGAAGTTGGGGGGGGGGGCGAACTTTTTGGCAATACTACGGCAAAAATTAAGACTGAAGAGAAGCAACGTGTACCGTTTTTTTCTATACCCAATGCTGCTTATTGCTAATAGTATGTCATATATTTAAGGAAATGAGTATCAATATCATATAAAGAAATGGGTCGCCTAACAAGAAAGAAAAACTAGAGAATAGCTGCTAAACATGAGGGAGCCACACTGGTACTAGGGTTACAAAAAGTCGGAGAAGCGGAACTGGAGCTTTCATCGTACCTGAATCCAGAACCGGCGGGCTTGACTGACTCCCGAACCTGAGGTAGCTGGTTAGGTGATGCGCCGGACTCGCACCAAGTTGACCATGGCAAAATAATGCATTTAGCATACATGTGGTACGAGTACCATACCATACTTCAACCGAGTTATGCTATGCCGCGTTTTACGGTGTTATGGTCAATGTTTCGGGTACATTTCTATGAATATATCGTTATATATAACGATAAATACATAGTATACGGTCGTACTCAAGAAAATGCTGACAAACCAATGCATTAGAACACACGTATTTTTCAGAAGAAAAAAGTTGATCTGCTTAAGTTATATATAAGTTAGTTAGTTAGTTAGTTAGTGATTTTGCTTGTTAGTTAACTGTTGCCGAATTAAGGTCCATTAACACACACACACACTGCCGGGGGTTCTCGCCAACCACGAACTGCCGGGGAGGGGGGGGGGGGGGGATTTTTCCGCCCCCTCACCTAAGATCTAAAAAAAACACGCAATGTAGCCACAAGCGGAAGACGGTGTTAGATGCCGGGGAGGGGGGGGGGGGGAGATTTTTCCGCCCCCTCACCTAAGATCTAAAAAAAAACACGCAATGTAGCCACAAGCGGAAGACGGTGTTAGATAGCTCGAGACAATCTCTATCGAAAGTACTTACGACATTTTTAGGTCAAGTCAATACTGAGGTCACCAGAGGTCAAATTTCGGCTATTTTGTATTATATATTATATTACATTTCGGCTAAATTTCGGCTAACACTTTTTTCCGCGCGTAGCTAGCTCTTTTATTATCGAGATGTATATCTCGATAATAAAAGAGCTAGCGACGCGCGGAAAAAAGCGTTCGAAAGATAATTGAATTTGCTGTAACTAAGATTCATCAAAATTGACCTAAGATCAGGTCATCAGACTAAGACTATCGAAAGGTAAGTAAGAGTAAATTGACACATTTTCTGATATATAAGAAAATCTAAGCAACTTTTACTAAGGCAAGTTTGTTTAAAATCAGCTATCAGCACACAGCACTTATAAGCAAGCGAAATCCGATGAGTTTCAGAATTGTGTGAAACTTTTTTGGGATTTGGCCCCCAAACCACCTGTGCCCCCCCTCCCTGCCCCAACCACCGTTCTGGACCCGCCAGAGGGTGGATCTGGTGAAAATTGGTCAAATTTAGCCATTTCCTATGGATTTATACGTGTTTCTAATTTGTCCCCATTGACTTATAATGGGGAAGTCACGAAATAGACCTGACCTTAGGTCACCCCGCCTCACCGATATAAAATAAAAATCGAGATAGACGAATTGTAGGTACTTATTACCTGATGGCTGATGATATCATGTGAGTTTCAAACCGTTTGGTCCCAATCACTTTGTCTGTGGCACGACCGCAAATTTTTAGGATGTGGAGTCACTTGACTTGACCTGGTGACCTGACCTGGGATGACCCGAGGAAAAAAATCACACCGTGTTGGTAATTGATGCTCCAACAGCTGTGCCAAATTTCGCAGAGCTGCGCGCCGCCGTTGAAACTCCGGTGACAATGCCCTTGTTCTTATACAGGGTCGAGTGGACGTGTAAAAAGTTGTGGGGGCGTCGCCCCCCCCCCCCCAGCTCCAAAGTTGCGGGGGCGAGTTGCCCCATCGCCCCCACGGTTCCCACATCCCTGGTCATGATCGCCACCAGGAAGACCCGCGACACCCCGCCCACCCGTCCGGTCCATCAGTTCGTGCGGGCCGCACATCCGCCACCGCGCCTGCGCCGATCCCCCACGCAGCGGTCAGTGACGCCATCCCCTCCTCACTGCGCGAGGTGCCGCCACCTGGTCTGTCGGTGTTGGTTTTAGCGTTTGCGGGGCGGCGCCTGTTCCACATGCCCGGTGCGTCCTTGACTGGTATACCAATTAGTTGGTACGCTGGGACGGTCGAGGACAACAGTACACTGTTCGCTGGCATCAGTGCCACTTCTGTTGGCATCTGCCGTCACGGCCCCTCTGTTTCCACGTGGCCGTGGTTTGACGTCGCGCCGATGCGTGCATCAGCTGAGGCTTGCAATGATATGCTATTTGTATCATAGATAAAAATAGCCCCGAAGGATATGACCTGACGTTTGAATTACCTAGCTGTACCTAATGTATTTGTGCTGATGGGATTAACAAATTAATGGTTACAATGCAAGTTTTAGCGGCATTTGAACACACCAGTGGCGGATCCAGGGGTGGGGGCCACGGGGGTCGTGACCCCCCTCCCCCTTGGGCCATGAAAGGGCATCACCGCGCCGGGGCACCACGGATTCGTTGGAATCCCAGGGGTGAAAATCTGAAATTTAGTGTCGAGGCAAACCTCTGGAAGCACGGTCACCTACCCCTATTTTGTCCGACATCAAAATCTCCTCGGATCTGTATCGAACTCAGGGGGTACCCAATCGGAGGAGGGGGAAGTTGCCCGCCCCCCCCCCCCCCGTGGCGATGCCACTGCCGTGGGATCTACAAATATCCCAAATCCTGATATATTTTGAGATGAGAGATCCACAAAGATCCCAGATCCTGAAACATTTTACGCCGAGGGCATCCAGGAGGATGCGATCTTCAAGCATTTTATGCCGAGGGATCCACTGGGATCCCAGATCCAACTTCGGGATACAGGCACTTCCAGCCGGCCGGACGGCGCCGCCGTTCCGCGATATCTGAGGCCTGTTCAGGCCATTATCAGTGCCTGCAAAGAAAAGGTGCTGCCATCTACAATAAAGCTTGATTTCCCAGATGGCAGCACCAGGTGGGCTGGCGCGTAGAAGGCGGTAGAACACGGTGGATTTTGGTCTACTGATTTTGGGCAGTCAGTGGGTGGGCAAAAAGCCGTTGGGCAGAACGTGGTTGGGCAGTGTGTGCGTTAGGCAAACAGCCGTTGGGCAGTAAGCCGTTAGCACATATGGTTCTGGGCAATTGTACCTTGGGCAAAACGTCGTTGGGCAGAACGTCGTTGGGCAGTAGGCCGTTGGGCAAAAAGCCGTTGGGCAGAAAGCCGTTGGGCAGTAGGCCGTTGGGCAAAAAGCCGTTGGGCAGAAAGCCGTTGGGCAGTAGGCCGTTGGGCAACGTGTCGTTGGGCAAAAAGCTGTTGGGCAAATAGCCGTTAGCACATCTGAGCATGTGGGCAATTCGTAATTTGGGCACTGTGATTGGTTGGGCAATATGTAATTGGGCAATATGATATGCACCCCCTTGGATACCGCAGCGGTCCAACCGCGCAAGGGGTGACACCGCTTGAGCGCCCTATAGGTCGCCTCGTCGGTCCTCAAAACCTTATTTGACGTCAATGGCGACAGAGCGCTGCACCAACCAAATTGCAAGATTTCAGCTACCAATAGCGCAATAGTTGAAATTGAACAATCTGTTGGTGGCGTATTGTGTGTGCGGGTTTCGATGGCTGACGTTCTTCAAGTTAGCAGCATCAGATATCACACTGAATTTACTTACGCCACTAAATTCACCCTTTCCGGCCTTCCAACGCTAACGAGCGCATGCATTAATTAGTACGAAATGATACTAAACTTCGCAACGTTTAGTAATAATCCGTACTAAAAACCGTTTCTCCTCTTAGTGCCTATTGGTACTAAAAACCTTCGAGGACGTGTTGCACACTGGCAGTGTGATATTCCGTGGTATTTTTGTCGTTTACGAGTTACAGCCATGCGCTTGAGCGCGGCGGCGCCGAAGGAGCCGGGCACCACCAGTGACGTCATCTGGTGGTGTTCCGAGTTCAAGGTCAAATGGCTCGTGTTCTTACCATGTTATAGGGCCTTGCAACCGTGTATATACATCGGACAACAGATTTACGCCGTAGGGTATTTCCAAGGTCTGTATAGATAAGGTTGCGCCATATGACAACATCACGTGACCAAGCAATCTCACGTGCAACCACTCCGGGGGCTCCTGCACTTTTTTGGACCTTAGCTTTTTTGCATGTGCCGAAAATCCCATTGGATTAACATAGGGAGTCGTGGAATCGTAATCTATAATGTAAAACGAAGTATGATGCCAGACCGTTGAGACAAAAACAAGCATAGGGTGATGTGCTTAAGGAATTTGATTTTTGTATGGTATTTTTTTATATTTTTTTTCACCTTCATATTGTTTAGTAGCATGGCTCCGGAGCGGACAGCTCCATACCAATGGCAACGGCTTTTGGTGATTTAGACCCAATTTGGTGCACTTAGACTGAACCAATCTGGATAAAACGCAAAACGGCACCGTTTTGACCACGCCGGATCGAATGGTGAGAAAATCACGCGGATCAATCCTATAGCCTCGGAGCATGGGATTGCCCTGCCCTGTTGTTGGTGGTTTGTGTCCAATTTGGTCCACTTAGAGTAAACCAATCTGTATAAAACGCAAAGCGGCACCGTTTTGGACCACGCCAGATTTAATGGTGAAGAAATCATGCAGACCGGTTCCATAGCCTCGGAGTATGGGCTTGCCTGCAACTGGCTTCGGTGGTTTTGGTCCAATTTGGTCGACTTAGAATGAACCAATCTGGATAAAACGCAAAACGGTACCATTTTGGACCACGTTGGACTGGATGTGGAAAAAACAATGCAGATCGGTTCCATAGCCTCGGAGCATATTGGCTTGCCTGCAACGGTTTTTGGTGGTTTTGGTCCAATTTGGTCCACTTTGAGTTAACCAATCTATATAAAACTCATATGGGCATCGTTTTGGACCACGCCGGATCGAATGCTGAAAAAAATCATGCAGATCGGTTCCATAGCCTCGGAACATGGGCTTGCCTGCAACGGTTTTTGGTGGTTTTGGTCCGATTTGGTACATTTAAAGTGAACCAATCTGTAAAAAAAACGCAATACGGCACCGTTTTGCACCATGCCGCATCGAATGGTGAAGAAATCACGCAGATCGGTCCCAAAGCCTCGGAGCATAGGTTTGCCTGCAAATTTGAACTACAGGCTTGGATCCAATTTGGTCCATTTAGATTAGACTGAAGTGGATAAAACGCAAAACAGCACCCATTCCGACCAGTTCAAATTGAATGGTGAAAAAAATCACTCACATCGGTCCAGTAGTTTCGGAGCATGGGCTTGCCCAAGGCGATGTATACCAGGTTGCTTAATCCCGACTGCGCATGTTTCTGCGCAGGTTCATAAGTGACGCCATCAAGCGAAGACCGGGGACACCCCTAGCCGGGAGAAAGCCTCTTGCAGTGCAAAGCGGATATAGGGATGGGAGAAAATAAAATACGATAATGCGGGTGTGGAAATGGAATAAGGTGCGGAATTAAGGTATTATGATAGGGGATGATTGGTAGATAACAAAATGGTGATTTTAAAGGCATGTTAATGCCTAATAAAGCGTGCATGTCTGTAGTGGACAAGCCGCCCATTTTAGGCCCAAGATGCGCCGAACAGATTGCAAATTTTATGATTTTGGAGGGAACATATGGACACAAAATGACGTTCTAACCGGGACAGCGGAGGGGGACGACCCGCAGCGAAGGATTCAACGTTAGATATGGGCGACTTTTAACCCCCAAAAATCGCATGCAAAACAAGCGATTTCGACCAAATATGACGTTCACCCCCTTCCCTTGAGGAAAATCCTCGCTACGTGCCTGTGTTCTACATAAGTAGAGTAACTAATGTGTACCGGAGACAACTGCAAACTCTCAGTCAACCTGTCCCAAGGGAGTCCAGCAGACCCCAGCCAGGCATCAATTTAAATACGGCCCCGAACGGACAGAATAAACTGGCCAATGTCGGTGTGGGGGACCGGTATGCAGAGGCGCGTGTCCCCTCACTTGGCTACCCGGTTGAGATACAGTTTATCGGTTCGCACGTTAGCCGAACCGAAAAGCTGCAGGCGCCTCGCACAGTCCAGCCGAGACTCGGCTGTTGTAAATTCCCTTAGGCCGCCGATGGCGGCGAAGCCGTGCGGCTCTGTTAGGACTTGTATGCGGCCGTGATGACGTCGCCGCTACTGACGTCCTCTGGGGTGGGCGGGATGGTTCCCACCAGTTTCAGACGGAGCGTCATCAGGGCGAGACACGGCAGCAGCATATGCCGCGGCGTATCCGCCTCTTCCCGCCACACGGGGCATAGGCCGGCCCTGCAATCTTCGTCGCTGCACTGCTCGCAGTGCCGGGAGGGGTTACGCCCGATGCGATTGAGATACTGAGCCGGGCTGGACCACTGACCAGTGTCCAGCGCGCAGCTGGTGCACGCTGATCGCAGTGTTTCAGTCATCCGCTGTCACCGGCGGGGGCAGACGCGCGCCCATCAGCGTCCTGTACCAGCTAGCCGGCCAGACAGCAGTGGTACGGGCGCGCGCCACCCTGTGCGCCGCACCGTGCACGGGCTGTTAGTGCATCACCCGGGTCACATTTCGACATGCTTTTTAATTTGTAAAATAATTTGTGCATACCAGTTATGCGCTGTGCAATGGTACCGGCGGCTGAGTCCCCAAATGACCTTAGGTCAAATGGTGACCCAGAGAGGTCAAGTCGTTGTGGGACACGTAAGACCAAGTATGTACGAGTATTTTAGCGTTGGATTTATCCCCGTAGCTCTTCCGAGTAGGCCATAATATGATGTGCAATATTTGAACTTTATTTTTATTAGTAAGGTCAAGTAAGGTCAAGTAAGGTCATACATTAGCAAAGCATGCTTGTACACCTTGCAACCGGCGAAGATTGGAAGCGCCCCAAGCCACTTGGAACATTTAGGGTTATCAAATAGAAATAGTAATCATGTATCAAATTAACACCCAGTATAAAGGGAGCTAAACCAGTCGTACCAGTCTATGATGTTCGTAGGCATTATTTTTTTCGGTAAAAAAAATGCAGTCAATGTCCATTTTCTATCCAATATTGAATCAAATAAATTAACTATTGATTAAATCTAGGCAGAAGAATTGCTCGCGTCGCTTCGAGGTCGAAAACAAAATCCACAACTGATACTTGCCGTTAGTACCAACGCCCGTTAGTGACATATTTCAATAACTGAGTATTTTATCTTCTGTTACCAATTTTCTAAGGCTTCTCGGCTTACTTCTGGGATTTCAGAGGATTCTCTCTGGTTATAACCGATAATGGAGAAGTGAGGGCATCCTTGCCAGGCGCCCCTCTGCTCAGTTCTTCGTCTGTATCATTTGATCTGCTGCTGACCAGAGTTCCCGTGGCCCGAACACGAAGAAGTAGCTGCATCCGAAGCAGGCTCTAGCGACCACAGCACGGAAACGCGGAACTCTCGCCAGTATCACCGCAGCAATGATTCCGCACTGTACAAGCACGTAGGCAGGCGGGGTGGTTGTTTTTCCTGACCTTTAAGTTTTCACTGTATCTACTGTTTAGCGTGGATGTGTCGTTTTTAACTTTGCATCCATCTTAAAGGGAGATAATGACCTTTTCCCACAAAAATGGAGTTAGCACCTGAAATCGATAGACGAGACCAAAATATATTGTAAATTCATCAAATTTTGCATATAACAATTCCTACCGCGAGATATTTCAATTCATAGTTGATAAGCGCTCCACGCTTATAATCAGCAAGCACTCGGTAACGACATCAGTAAATTAGCCTCCCTACGCATTGTTATTTATCATGAAGGTATGCAATATGTTTCCTGCATTCTATCTTTTGCGAATATGTGCCAAACTTTTATTTACAATTAACAATCATTTTAAAAAAGTGCATTGAAATCGGCAATTTAGGTAGGCCCCCCATGGCAACCTATTTAGTGTCGGCGATTTGTTTATAAGTGCCCATTCAACAACGTTGAACAGATTGACACAAAAGCGCCAGATGTTGCGCTTTCCAATAGTGTAGGGAAAATACCGATCATAAATTTTCCCAAACTTCCAACTTTGAATTAGGGAATAATTGTATTTAATTCTTAAATTTAGATCACATCATTTTAATACCATAACGGTAGCCAAAGAAAGTGTTGCTAACAAAATCAAAAGGTGATTATCTCCCTTTAAAGGAAATAGTTCACCTTCAACATTAGTTTTAAACTGAGATGGCAGTTTTGTAGCCCGTGTTGGGAAACCCCTATCTGCAAGTTGTCTTGACTGAAAAGACTCTCCAGCCGAATATATTTGGGTTTTGGCGAAGGAATGCGGTGCTGGCGAAAGAATGTTGTACTGGTTTTAGCCCGGGCAGAGGGTATACCATCAGCCAATCAGCTTGCAGCTGGTGCTAGCAAGCGATCGCCGGCCGCCGGTTGGCACATCTCCAATGCGAGTCTATCTTTACGCGACTACTTTCGAATCTGATTGGCTGAACCATTGTTTACATTCGCGTGACGTCAGGACTCTGACTCAGAGAGTATGCATATAGTTTTGATAAACAATACAAATTTACGGCCTTCTGTCCTGAATCGGCGCGATATAAGGCCATTTTTGACAATATAAAAATAAATTGCATTACAAAATATAATCAAATCGTGTTGGGTAAAAAAATCCAAGATGAACTATTTCCTTTAACCTGACTCTGCTGGAATAAACCGTCTTGCATGGAAAGGCGCTGAGATCGTGAATACACATACAAAATGACGGGAACACGATTAACCCGCGGCGTGCCGGGGGGGGGGGGCGTTTAGACGCCCCCCCCCCCTAAGGTTTTTCGAGGATAGACAAAAACCGGCGTCGTGCAGCGCCGCCGTTTTTGGCACAGCTGTTAAAGCATCAATTGCCCACAAATTGTAAAATTCTTGACTACGGGTCATCTCAGGTCAGGTCACCAGACCAGGTCACGTGACCCCACCTCCAAAAAAGGTGCTGTCGTCTCGCAGCCACAGTTTTTGGCCGATCGATTTTGTACTTACAGGATTTCATAAGGGCAATGAAACCTACAATTCCATTATCTCGGATTTTCGATATCGGTGACCTAAGGTCGGGTCAATTTCGTGACCTCCCCATTATAAGTCAATGGGGAAATATTAAAATGCTTACTATTATGAGGCTACGCATGATATCAGCCCAATTAATTCTGGATCATGTTATCATAGGCCATTCTTGAAGACCCAGGTGTTATTTTGGTTTAATGACCCCTACAGGGTCAGCTGAGGTCATCCGAGGTCACCAACACTTTTGTTGTCAATAACTCTCGACAAAATAAAGATAGAGACGTGAAACTGGCACCGATGTGTTTGTATCTTCGAGGCACGTTTCCCAATGTGCAACATTAACTAATTGGGTCACCACTTGACCTTGACCTGAGTTCAAATTTTTAAGTTTACCTAACCTGGTCATCATGAATATGATTCGAAGCGCCTTAACAAGACAAACACGATGGCGTCACAATTCTTGCTGTATTTTATTAGGTAAAAATATCTTTGTGAAAACTGTTTTGCTAAAAAATAGCCTCTTTACATTTGATGAGCTCTGGAGCCTAAACTATTGACCTTAGCTAAAACCTGAGGACACTTTGCCGATTGAATTTGTCAATAGCTGTCCATTGCTCTTTTCCGTTTGTTCCTATCCATCATAGTTCCTGTGATCTCTGGGATTTTCTGTAGTGAAGTCCTAAAACTGGAAAATTTGACCCTTGATGACCTCTGGTGTTACCTCAATATTGACCTTATCAAAATAAATAGTTTCAAAATGTATTTTGACGAGCTTTCGAACGGTGCTTTCGGTTTTTGCCTACGTTCAATAGGAGCCGAGTTAGAGTGTGGGGGGGGGGGGGCGTCGAAACGCCCCCCCCCCCCCCCCCCCCGGCACGGCCAAGATGGCGCCGAGCACCGGTACGGCGCGGGTTAACCATATTTAGTCTATTATATCTGAACTCAGAAAATCCCCCAAATCACACAGTAATGAGGGATGTCCAGTGCAGCAGTTAGTATAGTAGCAACTGTGCTGTGTAGATCTGGGTAACAGCTATACCCAGATCATAATGAATGACTAGAATAATTACTCGAAATGCGGAGTTAAAACCAATCCCAAGGTCAGGGCCAGTCAGGCCTCATGGCCAACGCCGCCAAACAACAAGCGCCAAAATGAATTTGTTTGTAAACAGAGCGTGATTATTGTCTTGCCATGCGCATCCAAATGCTTCCAAACAGGAAAAATTGACTTGACTACCAATGCCGCCAGAATGTTTTTGGGTGATTTTTGGTCACCGACAGAGGACGGGAGATTACGGATGCCCGTAACTTCATAGCTTACAACTGGGTGGGCATTTTGGAGCACTGGGTAATGGGTAAGGATTTGACCATCCATTTCCTTACTTACGGGAGGCCCTGAATTGCGTAGGTGGCTAATTTACTGAATTCGTTACCGAGTACTTGCTGAGTACCGACCGTTATAAGCGTGGATCGCTTATCAACTATAACTTAAAATATCATATGTTGATCTCGTCTATCGATTTCAAGTAATAACTCCATTTTTGTGAAACAAGGTGAATATTTACCTTTAACCCTCGCCAGTGCAGGGGGTGGATGCCACCTCCCCCCCTCGGGTTTTCAAAAATAACTCGCGTAAATATCAACCGATTGTTATGACACTTTCAGTACCATACTTGTGAACTATTTGAAACATATTCTGAACATTTTTAAGTTGTAGGTCACATGACCCGTGACCTTTGATCTGTTTATCAAGGTCATGTCAGGCGCAACTGGCGTCCGTAGTATTGATCTTGGTAACTTGTGCAGTTTCATAGTGTTTGTTATTCAGGAGCGTATGCACAGGTGTTTCCAGGTGACAGTTGTGATTTACCTTGATATTGAGACCTCGATTGACCTTTTCAGAGGTCATCCGAGGTCACTGACCTCCGATGACCTGATATTACTTTTTTGGCTTCTGGCAGTTTCTAGGACATTTTGTGACGCTGATTTCAAATAAGGGATCCATTTTACATAATTATATGTTCCACTGGGGTCATGCGCCTCCACAGGTCAACCGAGGTCACTGACCTCAAATGACTTGACATGACCTGACATGACCTTTTTGGAATTTGTCAGTTTCTAGGACATTTTGTGACGCTGATTTCAAATTTGGCACCCATTTAGCCTAATTATATGCTCATTCGAGATTCTAGCTCGATTAAATTCAATTTATACACATTTACAATTTTGTTGAATTTTGGGTCATTGACATGACCTCAGAGGTCACCTAATGACATAGGACCTTCAAATCGGATATCAATGGCTTCCTCTCGTGACAAGCAACATGCTCGTTTTGTAATCAAAGCTCTAGCCCAATTAGGGGCGAAACGCTAGGGGGTTGTACCCCCCCCCCCCCTGCACGGTCACGCACTGATCGGACGCTGCATGGGCGAGGGTTAAGTTATGGCGACGTTGATCCTTATTTTTTTTTTTTTAAATACCATATGATTATCATAGCCTCCACAATGCAAATTTCGGATCCGTTATTGGAAACCACGTGCAAGGCCCCTTCGTTATGGCTCCCAATGCGTCGTATTTGAGTGTCTGTATTGATCAACACACCGGGCTTAGGGTTGTGTTAGTGTATTGATGGCGCCGGGTCACTTTAAAGCAAATGAGCTGCTCAGGGCGGGTACCATATGCCAAGTTCGCTGTCACCACCGATTGGCATGTATTGGTCTTAGGGGTGGGTTCAGTATTTACGCTAAGGTTGTTCATTGGTCAAATACCACATTACATATAATTTAATTGGAAATATAAGCCATTTGCAACAAATGTGGCGTGCATGTATGTTTGATGCTCTTAGCATCACTACCAAGCTCTGATTGACTGCCCCAGTTTATTCATCAATAAAATTCCTTAAATTTATATTTGTGACTATCCACACACGAAGCAGACAACATCCTTTGGTGGCCAAATCAACGCTAACGCAAACCAGTAGGTATGCTGTCGTGAGGTAGCGAACACCACCACAAACCAGCATCACTACATTAGGTACACCCCTGTGCGATGCGCCATCTGCGACTTCCGACACTGCATAATTGTGTGACATCCGATAACACACAATACCACCCTGTGACATTCGACACTACATCACATCACACTACAATATATGACATTCGACATCAAGTCCTACCGAATCCTGTAACAACTCCTGCACAAGTGCTGTACAAATCCTGTAGCATTGATTACCTCACCATACCACGGTGCAGACATTCGACATGTCTCTGTGTGGACGCCTTGTCGGCGTGAATAATCGACCGCATTGCTCCTCCGTTGATGGCGTGCTGAATGAAAGCCTACGCTTGCCCCTGCCGCTCTGGTGGCGAATGGCGGTGTACCGGCGTCTCAGGCGCTCCCCGTTCGTCGGAGGGCCAATTCTGGTCCGGTTTCTCGGTCAGTCAGCTGTGGGAGGCGACGGGGCGAGACGGCCCCGTCAGCCGCTACCGTCGGCTCCGACACCTCTTCCCTGAACGACGCGACAGCCGCTCCGGGCACCGGCACATCACCCCCAACCCTGGATGGGTGACATCGGCCCGCCAGAGTCGCCGTCTGCGCAGGAGGCTCCTCTGTTCCGATGGGAGGCACCTCTGTTCCCACGGGAGGCACCTCTGTTCCCACGGGAGACGCCTCTGTTCCCCCGGGAGGCGTTTCTTCTGTTCCGGTGAAGACGCCCTCTTCCATTGCGAATGCCTCATTGTCCTGGAGCAGCATAATACCAAATTAGTAGATCTTAAATTAGTAGGTCTATAAACCTAATTTAGGGTGATTTCTAGGGAAAACATAATTGTCTATATCTACATGCTAGTCGAGCACACCATCAAATCATTTATTAAAGCATTTATCAAATCATTTATTACCATCCCCAATGTAGACCTCTATCCACCCGGCGTACCCGGCGGCGGCGTTACCCGGCGTACATGTTACCTGATTCGTCTTCCCGTGCGGCTCAGAATGGGAAACGAAGTGCATTCTATTCCAATTGCGACATTTCTCAGGAGCTCCATTCGCAGGATTTATCTGCCACCGCGTCCCCTGCTCACCCTCTCTGGCGTGCTGACCACCGCTTCCTGGTAGGAGGGCAGCTTGCCCCATCCCCTGCTCACCCTCTCTGACGCGCTGGCCACCGGCTCCTGGTAGGAGGGCAGCTTGCCCCGTCCACTGCTCACCTTCTCTGACGCGCTGGCCACCGGCTCCTGGTAGGAGGGCAGCTTGCCCCGTCCACTGCTCACCCTCTCTGGCGTGCTGACCACCGCCTCCTGGTAGGAAGGCAGCTTGCCCCATCCCTTGCTCACCCTCTCTGACGCGCTGGCCACCGGCTCCTGGTAGGAGGGCAGCTTGCCCCGTCCCCTGCTCACCCTCTCTGGCGTGCTGACCACCGCCTCCTGGTAGGAAGGCAGCTTGCCCCATCCCCTGCTCACCCTCTCTGACGTGCTGACCACCGCCTCCTGGTAGGAGGGCAGCTTGCCCCATCCCTTGCTCGCCCTCTCTGACGCGCTGGCCACCGCCTCCTGGTAGGAGGGCAGCTTGCCACATCCCCTGCTCACCCTCTCTGACGCGCTGGCCACCGCCTCCTGGTAGGAGGGCAGTTTGCCCCGTCCCCTGCTCACCCTCTCTGACGTGCTGACCACCGCCTCCTGATAGGAGGGCAGCTTGCCCCGTCCCCTGCTCACCCTCTCTGACGTGCTGACCACCGGCTCCTGGTAGGAGGGCAGCTTGCCCCGTCCCCTGCTCACCCTCTCGGACGTGCTGACCACCGCCTCCTGGTAGGAGGGCAGCTTGCCCCATCCCCTGCTCACCCTCTCTGACGCGCTGGCCACCGCCTCCTGGTAGGAGGGCAGCTTGCCCAAGTCGCCCGAGGAGCGGGTGGTGAAGATGGCCACGTAGGGCGGCGGCGGCTCGTCGGGCGCCGCCTCATCCGAGTAGCGCCGCGCCGGGTTGGCGCGGCGCTGGGCCGCCCGCCGTTGTCGCGCACGCCGCTGAGCCGCCAGCATGGCGTCCAGGTCAGCATGACGCCGGTACTGCCGCTGGTACAGCCGCCTGTTGACACAGGGTCACAAACGTGATGACATGGCAGCGACTTGTGGTCACTGACGAATCCAGCCTCCCAATAGGGGGTGGGGTTGGGGGGCTAATTTCACTGAGGACTTTCCGGGTCCTGAGCCCCAGGGGCTTCCATATGACCTAAAAGGTACCCCCCCCCCCATTTTTCCCCTTTTGCTGATTTGGGCTCAGGATAGATCACATTGTTTTGGTATTCGAGTCCACAGACCACAATAGACCTTTTCAAATAAAAAAGTAATAATTTTGTCTTTACTATCGTATGAACACAAAATGACTTCTCCTGGCCATGCTAACTGCAAAGTAACGCTCACTACAACACCCTTCCCGCCTTGTGATGCGGAATATGACCACGCAGCAAAGCTCAATTATTTGTACTATCGTACTATCAAACGTGTTTCTAAATTTTCGCTATGCTATTCTTACATGTAAGGACGGGTCAATTAAAGGGAATGTTTCACCTTTGTAGGTATTGGTTTTGAACTGAGATAGCCATTATCTTTGGCCGTTATTGAAATGTCGAAAATACTAAGGTCTTTTTCCCAAAAAACTTAGCCGTTTTTAAGCAATTTAATTTATCATTTGCAAAATGAGGTCTGCGCTAGTGCCGCCGCTGATTGGCCGACAGCCACTTTGTCAGCCAATCCCACTTTGTCAGCCAATCAGCGGCGTCTATAGCTTAACCCGCGCACTGCAGAGGAGTTTGATTTCCGCCCGCCCCCCCCCTCATGTTTTTCTCAGATAGCGAAAACTCGGCGGCGTTGCGCGCCGCCGGGTTTTGGCACACCTGTTAGGACATACATTGTGCACACTTCGAAAAAGAATTGATCTCGGGTCATCTCAGGTCAGGTCACCAGACCAGGTCAAGTGACCCCACCTCCAAAAACGTTTGCTGTTGTGCCAAAGACAGAGTGTCTCACCGATCAGTTTGAAACTTACATAAGTACTTACACTTATTTTATCTTGGAATTTTGATATCGGTGACCTAAGGTCAGGTCAACTTCGTCATCTCTCCATAATAAGTCAATGGGGAAATATTAAAATGCTTCCTATTTCAAGAATATGCATGATATTAGTCCAATTACTTTTGGATCATGTTATCATCATAGGATGTTCTTGATGATCCAAGTGTAAGTTTTGTTCAGTGAACCCTATGGGGGTCATTTGAGGTCATCCGAGTTCACCATCACTTGTTTGTCAATAACTCGCGACACAATGACGATAGAGAAGTGCAACTGACAGAAATGTGTTCGTCTCGTTGAGACACGTCTCCCTATATGCAACATGACCTACTTGGGTCTTTACCTCATGTCAAGGTCACGTGACCTGTGGTCAATTTTTTAAGTTGTTCTAACAGGTCACCATGTATATCATTCAAAGCACCTTGACGAGACAAACACAACCGCGTAAACAGTTTTCTATTAGCTTTATTATGTGAACAGTTATCAGCAAAACACGGTTTTGCAAAAAGACAGCATTTTTTTCCATTTTTTGACCTCTGAAGCCTCAAACATTGACCTTAGATCAAATTTGAGGATACTTTGTCGATTGAAAATTTCAATGGCGGGCGTTCGATTTTTCCCGTTTGTTTCTAGCTAGCATAGTTTCCGAGATATATGGGCATTTCTTGCGCGGAGTCCTAAAACAGGAGAGAAAAAAACTGGAAAGTTTGACCTTTGATGACCTCTGGTGACCTCAATTTTGACCTGACCTAAAAAAATACAGAAATACTTTCGCTAGAACTTGTATCAAGCTGTCAAACTCTGTTCTCTGCTTGTCGCTAATTAACGTATTTTTCAAGATATCATGGGGGGGACGGAAATCAACCCCCCTGCAGTTCGTGTTTGGCGTAAACCCCCTGCAGTGCGCGGGTTAATAATGACGTCATCATCCCAAATTTAAAACCTTAATTTGTATCAAGTTGAGTGACTTTCCGAGATAAATATCACCTTCATTTTCAGCAGCACTTACTTCATATTTTTGACTACAACCAGCGTATATTTGACAACTTTCAGAAAGGTGAAACATTCCCTTTAAGTGCAAACATAAAATTGATGGATATTTGCCTCCAAATATCTCAAATTTTGTCATTTGACATGCTATTTTATATACAAATAAGTTATTCCCTAATAATTTTTGACAGAATAAATCTAGAAGGGCACGGTAAACGTCATTTGTTGTTACCTATCATCAATACGCGTTGAATGCTGTGCAGCATGACCTCTTTCTGACATTTGATGATCTTGACCTAAGGTCAAGGTCACGGCGTGAGGCCACCTTTACAAATTTGACCTACACGACGATGTTATTTATCTTTAAACTTGTCTTGAAGATAGAAATTCATTGGTATTAAAATAATTGCGCGATCGTTGATGATTATAAAGCAAGCTGAGACTTTTGCGGGCTTTCTTTACACCATGAAGGAAGATATGAAGTTGCTATTCGACATTCAAATTAAAATTAATTCAAAAGTTGCCATTGACGATCAGGCGATATTTAAGCACAATCGAATTCATCGCAACAAGACAAGTTTTAAGATATATAACATCGCCACATAGGCCACAATTGGAAACCTGACCTTGAACCTTATCATTGACCAATTAGGTGAGGTTCGCCCAATGCTTGAAAGAAGAAAGAGGATGCAATATCATTCAACGCGTCTTGACGAAAAGAACAAACTGGTGCCCATTCTACCTTTTATATCTGTATTCAGTCAAAAGTTATTGGGAATAACATAACACAAAAAGAACATATAAAATGGGAAAATTTAGCATATTTGAAGACAAAGGACCATAAATTGTATTTGTATGTTTGAACGACACTTCTTTACACTTCACAATAATAAAGTCAAAAATAAAAATATATTTGGCTTAGGTATCCAAAAAATATTCACACAAAAAATTACTAACTTTGAAATTTAAGGTCAAGGTCATCAAATGTCACAGAAATGTCATACAGAAAAAAAGAAGAAATGAAATGTCAAAATGTCAAATGTCAGGTCATCAAATGTCACAGAAAGTAACACAAAAAGAACATATAAAATGGGAAAATTTAGCATATTTGAAGACAAAGGACCATAAATTGTATTTGTATGTTTGAACGACACTTCTTTACACTTCACAATAATAAAGTCAAAAATAAAAATATATTTGGCTTAGGTATCCAAAAAATATTCACACAAAAAATTACTAACTTTGAAATTTAAGGTCAAGGTCATCAAATGTCACAGAAATGTCATACAGAAAAAAACAGAAATGAAATGTCAAAATGTCAAATGTCAGGTCATCAAATGTCACAGAAAGTAACACAGAAAGAACATATAAAATGGCAAAATTTAGCATATTTGAAGACAAAGAACCATACATTGTATGTGTATGTTTGAACGACACTTCTTTACACTTCACAATAATAAAGTTAAAAATAAGAAATACATTTCGCTTAGGTATCCAAAAAATATTCACAAAAAAATACTAACTTTGAAATTTAAGGTCAATGTCATCAAATGTCAGAAAGAGGTCATGCTGCAGAGCGTTCAACTCCTCTTGATGAGAACAGCAAAATGATGTTTACTGTACCATTCTAATTTTATTCAGTCAAACGTCATTAGCGAATAACATATTTCTATTCAAAATAGCACATGTAAAGTGACAAAATTTGAGATATTGGGAGGAAAATATCTCAATTTGATTTTTTCACTTAATTGACACGTCTTAACACGCAAGAATAGCATAGCGAAAAATTATAAACACGTTTAAGAAAAGGTATCCAAAAAGTTGTAAAATTTCAAAAACGTAATAAATTTTGACATTTTCGAAAAAGAAAAAGAAATATCACCGTGTTAGAAAACAACTCATTGCCATTCTAATGACATATAACAAATATATATATATATATATATATATATATATATATATATATATATATATATATATATTGTTTCATAAATTCTCCGCCATGTGGGCTGACAAAGATTGACATGCACCGTGACCTTATAAAAATGCCCGAGACAATATCTCCGGAACTGCTGCTTGCATTGCAATACAACTTTCACAGCTCGCTTTAGCGCCCCAGACTGCCCCATATACCAATTTTTGTAAAAATCGGTGACACGACGGGCCAGTTTGCACTTTGTTTTTGTCGATTTGTCGTGGAATGCCCCAGCTATAAAACAATGATTTAAAAAAGAACCTAATTACCCTACTTAACACGCGCCCTGGAGGGCCTCTGATAATTAAACGCCATGGAGGGGGGGGGGGGATTTCATCCCTCCCCCTATGATCTCGAAAACCACACAACGTAGCGACAAGCAAAAAACGGCGTTAGACAGTTCGATACAAGTTCCATCGAAAATATATCAGCATTTTTTTATGTCAGGTCAATATTGAGGTCACCAGAGGTCATCAAAGACCAGATTTTCCAGTTTTAGGACTTCGCTTCGAACACCCCCAAATATCTCGGGAACTATGATAGCCAGGAACAAACAGAAGAAAAAACAATCGAAAGCTCTTGAGAAATTGAATCAAACTAGGTGTCCTAAGATTTGAGCTCAGGTCAATAGTTTAGGCTCCAGAAGTCATCACATGTCAATTTTTTTTTTTTGGCAAAACTGTTTTTTTTTCTTCTTCTCGCAAATAACTTTTATCTAATAAAGATAAAGCAAACAAATTGACGTCATGGAGTTTGTCTCGTCAAGACACTTTGAATCATATTCATGTTGACCAGGTTAGGTCAACTTAAATATTTGACCTCAGTTCAAGGTCAAGTGGTGACCCAAGTAGGTCATGTTGCATATTGGGAAAAGTGTCTCCATGAGCCAAATACATTGGTACCGTTTTCACTTCTCTATCTTCATTATATCGGTAGTTATTTACAAAAATGTGTTGGCGGTCATGAAATTGACCTGACCTTAGGTCACCGATATAAGAAATCCGAGATAAACAAATTGTAGGTATTTATGGCCTTATGAAATACTGGAAGTTTAAAACTGGTCAGCATAAAACTGTGGCTGCGGTACTACCGCAAACGTTTTGGAGGTGGGGTCATCACGTGACCTAATTCCGTGACCTGACCTGAGATGACCCTAGGTCCAGAATTTTACATCATGTGAATAGTTAATTTTCAAACAAGTATGCAAAAACCGGTGGCGCTGCGTACCGCCGTTTTTGCGCTATCCTTGAGAAACCTTAGGGGTGGGCGGATTTCGCCTAGACTCTCCAGGGCGCGTGCTAATAGTACTAGTAGACGTATTCCACACAACATAGGTATGTACCTATACAAGGAAACTCACTCACGCGCTCCTCTGGCACCCAGCAGGCAGCAGGAGACAAAAGGCTGTTACGCTGCGTGGACAAATTATAACTTACGTTGGTTGTGAATCACTCCAAAATCGCGTCAGACGCGCTACTTTCCCTATCCCTACTGCTACCAAAATTCTACAAAATAGAGGAAACACAAACGAGGCAAAAACAAAACAAAACAAAATTCGTTCGCAAGAGGTTATTTTTTTCGCAGGCAGTAGGTACCCATTTTTCATCGCCAGTTTCAGCGGATTTGTTTTGTTTTTTTGGCTAATTTCTATTGCCGCCCCTGTCGAGCTTGGGATG